>JAAXCT010001105.1:0-236121 GCA_012490785.1 Eragrostis nindensis
AGCGCGTTCATGTGACGCGCGACGTGCTGTTCGACGAACAGCCCATTGGGACTGGGGCGCTGACGGCGAACACGATGACTCCAGCAGTGGCGACGACATCTTCACGGTGGAGTTGTGGGATATGTGAGCCATTTTCTGGAGGAGCCACAGGAGGATCACCTTGTGACGGTGAAGCGGATTCTTTGCTATGTGGCGTGTACCAGCAATTGGGGGCTGTGGTTCGGCAGGAAGAAGGGGAATCAGGTGCTGTTGACAGGTTTCAGCGATGCTGATTTCACAGGAGATGTTGATGCTAGGAAGAGCACAGATGGGGTCATTTTCTTCTTGGCCAACAGCCCGATCACCTGCCAGTCCATGAAGCAGAGAGAGTGGCTCAATCCAGCTGCAAATCAGAGTATATTGCAGCAGCTAATGCGACCTGCCATGCGTTGTGGCTCGCTCGAGTGCTAGCAGAGGTGCAAGGGTCTGCACCGGGTGCGCCACTGCTGAGGATGGACAACAAGTCCGCCATTGCCTTAATCAAGAATCCGGTATTCCATGGACAGAGTAAGTACATCGAAGTCAAGTATCACTTAGTCCGGGAGTCCGCAGAAAATGGCCTAATCCGTGTCGAGTTCATCAGGAGCGAGGAACAGCTTGTAATTTTCTTTCCTTGTAATCGCTTATATAAGCACCAAAACGAGATCGTGCACTTGTGTACGCGTGAGTTTTGTGAGCGTGTGAGTGTTTGGCCGTGATCTCACAGCAACCTGGGAGATGTCTCTCCGGCGAGGTATCTGATAACCAGGAGGGGCTCAAGCCCCCCCCCCCCCCCCCCCCCCAACCCCCATCCCGCAGGAGCATGGAGCCCCGCCCCCCCCCCCCCCCCCCCCTACATTTTTTTTTCCGCCATGGAGAAGAGATGGAATTGCTAGAGGTTAAAGACGACCAGGATACCAGCGCGAGTGGGCTTTAACTTCCGCAGCTGGCCCATATCCTAGGTATCAATTTAGCCTTCATCGGAATAGCCCGTAAGCAATAGCCCATCATCTTAATGGCCCATAAACAAATAGCCCCAATTGTCTAGTTTCCTGAGGCCCAATTCCCGTACAATACAAGCAGGCCCGCAAGCCGAATAATGTTGTTTTGCTGTGACGTCATGTGCAAGCCTAAATTTTAATTTACCAATTTTAGCATGTGATGGGTCATGAAACATTAGTAGTTCAATTTTCACCATAAATATCTAGATTCACATATATTCAAAAAAGCATTGGTTACATAATTTTCAACTTCAAGAAATTGTTCCAACACTAATAATACACTTAAAAAGATATATTTAGGCGATTAGCAACAACAAAATCATACAAGAGTTTGAAGATATATAAAAAAAACACTACATGTCAGTGCCAAAAAACAATTTAGTGTATGCATCATTCTCTAATTCTTTTCTAATTTGAGACAACGTCATGTTTAAAGTCACACAAATCTTTTTTTTCTTCACAAATATAAAAGTTTTTTTTTCCTTCAGCCTCCCCTACAAATTTGTCCTGGATCCGTCACTGCCTATGGCCGAGAAATGGGGTATAAGGAATCCACCTAGTTATTCAGTTGTCCTTCCGAAATGGAGAGATTTATGCATGATTAAGTAATGCTGTTACAAATTTGAACATGAATATCAACTGATCTGCACCAAAAAAAACAACCAGCAATTTTGTTAGGAGAAAACTACGGTGGGGATTACCCACCTGAATTCACTCTCAGTTTTATTAAATAAAATAATTATGTTTACAAAGATTGCCGCCCTGAGACTATTGAAAAGCATAATAAAAAGAGACACAAGAAGGAAAATTAGAGAAAACATCAACAATCTAGATAAAAGTAAAACAATAAGAATTCCAATCGTCGATGTAGAAGAAATCCATCACTCACAATATCAGCGCCACCCAATCGAGAAATGTAGTCGATCCAGTTTGCTTGGTCACCAAAAACCTACTTGACAACTTCGTGCTGGGACAATTGAACCATCGCTCCCATCTTCATCTAACCAGGGTGTGGCCACACCTCGCCCGTCTGGTTGCCATTCTTCTAGGCGCCGTCCGATGCCCTTCGAGAGGAGGAAGCCTCGAAGGAGGGAGGGACGGTAGAAGAAAATGAGTACCTACTCAAGGCCTCACTAACCCGACTTCAGCCAAGAGAGACAACCGAAAGAGCCAATACTCATCAAACTCGAAACCACCCTATCCACAACAGTCAAAACTGCAATTGCGGCTGACAAAGACCACTTTGTCTAGCCAGGAGGGGCTGGCAACTCAAGTTCCATTCGGAACAGTGACCCCCGACGCCCCAAGGGGGAAGGAAGCCCCAAAGGAAAGGAAAAAAAGATCACTGATCTATATGGTAGCGCCAACCACGTGTACTAAGGGGAGACGAAGCAGGATCCCAATGAGAGAACTCGTAGATCTTGACAACATAAATCAAAAGAGCACAAAGAACCACGATGATGCAACGAATAGGTGAGGCTCCAATGTGACACCTTTGAGAAGGAAATGACGTTAGAGATGCCACTGCCACATGCCTTGAAAGGAATGGGTTTTCACCTAGAGAGTCATTGGCGGGTGCCTAGTCCCTGATGTATTTTTTCTTTCTTCATTCGCAAAAAAACATTGAAGGTATAGTATAAAACAAATGTTAAATGTATATGGAGATAAAATATTATATCCATAAACCTAACGAAATGATCGAAAAGGGAAAAGAGAGACATGGCTTCAACGGGCCGTGATTTTTGATTAACGGGCTAAGACTGCCTTGGTGGGCTTTTTGGGCTGCCCGGTTGTAGAAGTCTGCGCTTGAATAGCCCATCACCTCCTGTCCCGGTCGTTTGGCAGCAGGAAGCCAATAACAGTTACAGAATCTGTAGCTTCGTCGTGCGCCACGCACCCGAATTTCATGGGTTGCGGACTCGCAGGGGCGTCGCACGACGGCATGAGCACCCACGCACGCCGGTCCATCAGATCAAATCTCAGCAACGATGCAGCTTGAGGAGGCAGACATGTCATGTATTATGATGAGAAGCGCCAGTGAAGCGCGTACATGGATATCATGTACGAACGATCGACGCGCACTCGTCCTGAGCCGGGTCGGTTGGCGCAGTGTTTGCCGATTTGGTCGTGTGAACTTGCTGGCGGATTTGCGTGACAGCCCAGCAGCCTGCTCTCGCATACCTATATAGCAACGGATCTGACGCGCTTCACGGAATGCTACTCCCAGCTAAAGGAAGGAATGCTTTTTTCTTTTCTTTTTTTCTTTTTTACTTTTCGGAATCTGTGTTACCATCTGCAGAAATTGCTACGCCCCCGAGTCACGAAATCCCAAGGGTTAAGCACTTAAGCCTCCTTCAAAGCTGCACGACTCTCTCACTCGTCACAGCAGGCGAGAGTTAACGCGATCAAAAGATATCCCGGTGATCCCGGCAGCCAAAGCGGCGAGCGACCAGCTTAAGGCCGGCTCGCTTCGGTGCTGAGCCCGTCTCCACCCCACCGCGTCACCCCGGCCTCCTTTCCGCAGCTGATGCCGCCGCTGCCCTAGGCCGTACACCCTCCAATCGCCGATCGCCGACGCGCGCTCGCCGGCGGATGCGGAGCGAGAAATCCAAGGTCGCGGAACACGCTGTCAGACGCAAGCGCACGGCCCCGGCGCGGAACTGGTAAGGAACCCCAACTTGCAGGCGCGATTGATCGTACTTGGTTATGTTAAAGCCGCGATTTTTTCATGCTTATTTTGGGGCTTGGTATGTCGAGAACTCGAGATGGCGGAACGCGCTGCCGCGGTGGTTCTTGTCAAATGCCAGGAGGCACTCGCCTTCCTGGTGGGTTTTCAGTGTGCGCGCGGTGCACGGCAGATGCTCGATGATATGGCTGCGAGGAGTTTGTCCGTACCTTTTTCCTGCTAATCTTTACACCCTTTCTTCTTCCTTAGTTGCACGGTGCCAGGGCGTAAGAGTAGTGTTATAATTGCATCTTCGATTTCAAATTTCCTGCAAACACCGCTTGTTTTGGACAATTTAATTAATTCGCCTGCTCTGACACTTCATATGGTTTGATAAGCGAACCATGCTCACTGCTACTTGCATTTCTCCTTGGAACAGGGGACTAGGCTGGTTAATCGATAAGTTCAACCCGGAGCGTAACACGACGACAGCGATGCTAGACCTGGTTTCCACTTTAGCTGAGGATCGGGCGCTGGCCGAGGATCTGCAGGTCCAAGAGGTTCTCCGGTTCTCAACTCGGTCAGAGAAGGTTTGTGCGCTTTGCAAACAGATGCTCCCGTCCCTGGAGGCCTCATGGAAGCCCGATAACTGCGATCACGCCATCTGCATTGCCTGCTTCTGCCAGTACGCGCCAGAGATTGAGGCCAGCGGGGTGCCCAGGTGCGCCGTGGCTTCTTGTGAATCTTCGCGCCTCTCAGAGATACATCAGGGGATCGATTTACCATGATGCCTTTTCCTCTTTTGAAGACATGGATGGCCGCAAAGGTAAAGAACCACTGGATGGCATGCTTCAAGAGTTCGGTGAATCCTCTCGTGGTGCAGAGTGTTGACTGGCAGCAACTTCTACTGCACAACATATGCATGGAATCACTGCACGTCGAAGAGCTCTTCCCCATCGCCGGGTGTACTCACACTTCTGCATCGGCTGTGTGGGCCAGTACATTGCTGCGAAGGTGGAGGAGAATGTGGTGTCTATTGGCTGCCCTGACCCTGGGTGCAAGGATGGCACGTTACCCCGGAGGAGTGCCGTGATGTGATTCCGTTCCAGGTGTTCCAGAGGTGGGGTGCTGCGCTTTGCGACTCTGCACTGGGAGCGCTCAAGTTCTACTGCCCTTTCAAGGACTGCTCGGCTATGTTGGTCGACGATCATGGCCATGGTGAGGCTGCGATTACACAAGCCACGTGCCCACACTGCTCCCGGATGTTCTGCGCGCACAGTGCAAGGTGGCATGGCATGAAGGCGTTGCCTGTGCAGAGTTTCAGCGGCTTGGGAACGATGAACGGGGCAAGGATGACCTACTGTTGAGGAAGGTGGCGAAGAATAGTAGTGGCAGAGGTGCCCCAAGTGCAAGATGTACGTGGAGAGGGTTGATGGCTGCGTGTACATTGTCTGCAGGTACTGTTTCACTGCTTGCAATTCAGATATCCTTGTGCACCGATCACAAAATGATGGTGTTCTTCTTTCTTCCAATTATCAGGTGCCGTTTCTGCTTCTGCTACCTCTGTGGATCCCCAATGACTAAGGGCGACCATCGCTGCAGCAGGTGCAAGCGACCTGGTGAATGATCTGAAGCTGCAAATCCTGAAGTTATTAACTCTAATATTAAAGCCGTTCAGTTGCACTTATATATATGACTGAATCGGTTAGCATTAGCTCGTGCAATTCTTGACAGAAGTAGCACTAGAGCTTTGCTAGTAGACATCGCAGATTCTTTAGGAAATGACATGAGAGAATGGGACTTAGTCATGCAGTAGTATAATGTAATAGCAATATATAGGGGAGCAGACTTATGATGAAAGTATAAAGATGCGACCTTAGAGAAATGAACTAGACATGCTCCTTATTTAGTCACTTACCATGTGAATGGCATTTCATATGAACTTCCTATATTATTTTCAGATAGATGGTTCTCTATAATTTAGTTCGCGTTCACATCTGATTTATTCATTATGCTTTGAATCATAGCTTGTACAACTTAAGCGGGACATGTCAAAAATGACAGTCGAACATGTAAAGATCTGCTTTAACATTTTTATTCTAGTCTTTGCTCTGCTTCACCACCAACTAGACATATATACAGGACTGACTTAACATCTAGTGTACCTAGAACGTAACCACCACGTCAGGTCAGTTTACAAGGTCTCTTCTGAAACTGAAAGAGAGCCAGTCAACCCATTGTATATTGTGGAACTTCTGCTAAATGGTCGTAAAACTTCAGTAGGACGAGTGAAATAATTTACTTGTGTATCTGTTCCATGTGAACACCCATCCTGAGCTGCTTGTTTTTTTATAGAACACAAAAGGCTGGTTCATGATCAAATGTATGTGCCTAGCAACTCTTTGGTCTCTATTCATATCGCATAATTTCTAGAAGACCGTCAGGTCCTTTCCTCCAATCTGAAACATCCACACACAGTAATGGAAAGGAGCATCGTTCCCTTGTTTGCTGATGGGCAGCCAGTCATTCTGATATGGCAAGATAACTTGGTTAACCATCAATTGGGATCTGATATGGCAAGATCAATACTCAAATGGTCTCCTCCACTGCTGATTCCCGGTAATGATTATTGTTATCTGTAACGCCTACCGGTGAAAAGTTCTACTGCACCTTCTGCATGGAAATAGTTTCCCGCGCTTGTACTAGTTCAGTTGAGTATCGATTTCTTTCTATGAGGGATTGAAAATGGGAGAGCGCAGTCACCAACATGTGCGCTCGTCACAACAGAAAAATTCAGTTTCAATGTCCATCAATGGAACTAAACATGATAATGAAATGTCAATAAATATTTTATATGCAACATACAAGTGGTGTTTGAGCTGCGTGCAATAAACACTTGAACTTTTACTATATCTTTTTGAATACTGAACTTTTAAAATTGGATCCTACCCTCCTTATATATACGAGGAGTATCCTCTGTTATAAACACAAGATTTTGATCTATTATAAAAAGAAAAAGAAAAGCTTCGTATGCATTTTTGTCTCCTAAAGATAAGATTATTCTTCTTCGTATCTCTAATTTCCCAACATACTATCCAATTAGGGCTGGGTTTCGGGATGTGCAGCCTCCTACGAAGCGTCACCGTCCTGCCGTCGAGCTCTCTGCCCCACAAAAACGGACCCACTCTATGTTCCAAATGGACAGACATGAAAGGCAAAAACAATCGCCGCCGCCACCCTGAGCAACTAACTGCTCGGCGGCCATGGAGACCTCCAACAGCAGCAGCAGCGGCTGCTGGAGGCGGTTGGCGCATTCCCATATACATCTCCTCCGACGAGGAGGAGAACGAGGACTCCAACATCCCACAGCTGATGGCGGCGGTTCTCACATTCCCATCTACATCTCCGACGACGAGGAGGACGAGCACGCTCCAATCGTCGACTCCTACAGCCCAGATGACATCGAGATCCAGGAGGCCATCCTCCACTCCATCGACTCTTCTCGCGCCGCAACCACCGCCGCCGCAACCATCTCTACTACTAGGTACACACCGGTTCTGCAAATGTCTTCTCATCAGCTTGCAAAGTGAAGGATCTTCCATTCAGAAAAAACTTACAAAATGGCCAAGCTGTTCGTGTTCGGTTCTCTTTGTCAAAACATTGGAGGTGGAGTAGCCTAACTTTCTAATAAGTTTAGGCATTTGACACCGAAAAAGAAAGGTAGGGCATGAAGCATATACTTCTTGTTTTAATGGAATTTTTTTATTTAATCAAGTTGTGCTTATAAAACATTGGACCTACACGTAATTAACTGTTCGAAAGTCTTTTGTGAAAAAATGAAAGCGGGTGACAGTGTGTGCAGGAAGAGAACAACATGTATCTTTATTTTCATCACCTAAGCATTGTGTCTTCAGAATAAATGCTAGTAGTTATGTTGATAAACTTTAATACCAAAATGGTACAACACGATTTTTATACATGACCAATGCCGCATATAAAATACTGGAGGGAGTACCACAATATCAACACCGAGAGTAAATAATTGTATTTTCATAAATGTCTCTTTAAAAACAATTCTTCTGGAGAGAGAAAAAATAGACATTCTGTTGACTGATTTGAACCATGATTGGAATATCTGAAGCTATTATGAGTGGACACATGCATATTTCTAGATTGCAAGCTGTGACATAGTCTTACAATTGCACTATCCTTGAAGGTACACTTGTTGAGTACGCTCTAGAAATAGCCATGGTTACCACATATGCAGTTGACCATGACTTGGGGCCCAAGAAGCCATTGTTCAAAAAGTATCATTATCATGGTGATTAACAAATTGGAAGTGATTATCCAACGAGTGCATCTTACAAAGCTAGAAAGAGAAGATGGACAGAAAGAACTCACTCATATTATTTTTGGAAATAAAGGTTAGATCAAATGAACACCATCGTCATCAAGCACTAAGGTCCTCATCACCCCCTGGTGGCCATCTTCCACAAGCCACGGTCCCTATCGGACGGTCTGTATTGCTCGGCGTGGGAATCTCTTTCCCTCTTTTTCTCCGCCTTCCCGTTCCATGCATGTGTCTCTCCGAGAATTCTCTTGGATTTCCAGAAGCCCCGAATCGATCACCTCCTCATCTCTCTCCGTCAAGCCGTCGTCCTCTCCTCCTTATCGATCCGGCCTCTGAATTTCTTCGCTCGACACACCCTCGGAAGCAGGTAAAGGATTAATCCGTTGATACTGGTGGTAACCTGCCGGGGCCCGTTCCATCACATCGTGTTCCCATATACTTTATCATGTGTCTCCTGCATTCGTCTTCATCTTGGACCTTGGTAGGTTGATTCTTGGTTTTTTTCTGCAAAATCTGCAGGCGTTGAGTTGATTTGCACCGAGGTAGCGCGCGTATAGCCATAATCAGCTAGCTAGTAGCTCCCGAAGGCGATTGGTCAAGATCAATGGCGGAGCTGGACGAGAACTCAGGGGGGCCAATCGACGTCTCCGGCGGCGTCTCCTGGCGCGCTAACCCGTCGCCATCGGCACCCCCCCCCCCCCCCCCCTCCCCCTCCCTCACGCTAATCCGTCGCCGTCAAGCTCTTCCCCTCCGTGTGAGCGCAACGCCCCCCGTCGCCTCCGCCATCTCTCCTGCTTCCCTGACCCCTAACCTCGCCGCAAAACCGAAACAATTAAGAATCACATATTTTATTTAGGCAAACAAAAACAAAATTTGGGAAGGACCTACTTACATTTGTATCAATTGTTCCAAATAAATCGATATTTGGGGGACGAACTAATTGACCGATTTGGTAGCGGCGGTATGTAGAATGGAGACAAATAGACGAATAGATAGTAGCAAATTAATTGATGGATGGATCAGGAGACAACCACGAAGAAAAAGGGGGAAAAAAAAGCTAGCAGCTAACCACGCAAAAAAAAGAAAAAAAAAGAAACGATTGCAGCTATAAGGCCAGACACAAAGTCGGCTCTTCTTGCGTTGATGCCTGTCAATTGAAGAGGGAGGCATTCATCTGCGCACAAATTCACTTAGCTCCTGCAGCCTTAGACTTGACCTACACAAGAATTTGTCGCCGGCAATGAAGTGGAGCGATGGAGTTCGCACAAATCAGATGTGAGAAGAGGAAGAAGGGACCAGCTGGTTCTCGAGGCATACTACGTCCATTCAGGCGGCAGGCCTCCTCTTCTTACAGTCTATTCGATTATGGGCTACGAGTGAGTCGAGTGACAGCCCATAAAAGCCAGACCGCGGCCCATAGTGGCTGCTACTCTAATTCCTCTTCTCGTTGGCGTATCGAGGGCCTTGGCCGTCAATGGCGGCACGACCGCACGAAACAGCAGGCGATGTTGAGGAAAATTGAGGGGGCCAGCGACTACCATGTAGAGAGGTTGCGTCAAAGTTAGGGGGGGCCATGGCCCCTGCCGGCCCCCCCCAGCTCCGCCGTTGGTCAAGATATCTTAACTGCTCGGCGGCCATGGAGACCTCCAACGCAGCAGCAGCGGCTGCTGGACGCGGTTGGCGCATTCCCATACATCTCCTCCGACGAGGAGGAGAACGAGGACTCCAACATCCCAGCGGGCAGCGGTTCTCACATTCCCATCTACATCTCCGACGACGAGGAGGACGAGCACGCTCCATTCGTCGACTCCTACAGCCCAGATGACATCGAGATCCAGGAGGCCATCCTCCACTCCATCGACTCTTCTCGCGCCGCAACCACCGCCGCCGCCTCCTCTGCTCCGATCAATGTCTCCACCGCTCTAGAATCCCCACCTGATCGCAAGGGCAAACGCAAGCTGTCATCACAAGGTCTTGTTCACTCTCGAATTTCCTGAACGATATCTTTGACACGTACGGCCATCTAATTATTTCGCCTAACCGCGCGCTGTAATCTGACGCCATGCGGAAGAAGACACGGCTAGCAACTCCAGGAATAGGCGTTCCAACCGCGACCACCACTTCGACTGCGCCATCTGCTTCGAAAAAGTTCAGGCCTCAGAGAAGTTTCCTGTAAGCAACTGTACCCACGTGTTCTGCAACAGCTGCGTCGCGGGATACGTCGCCGCCAAGATATCCGAGAACGTGGCCGTGATCCGGTGCCCCGACCCTGAATGCAAAAAGGGTTCAGTTGAGATTCAACTTTGCCGGGACATCATCCCCTCGGAGCTGTTCGATCGGTGGAACATCGTTCTCTGCGAGGCCGTGGTCGGGGGCGACAAGTTTTACTGCCCGTTCAAGGATTGCTCGGCGCTGTTGATCAATGATGGCGAGGTGGAGATCAGGGAAACGGATTGCCCACACTGCCGCCGGCTGGTCTGCGTTCGCTGCCGCGTGCCGTGGCACCGTGGGATCGAATGCGAGGAGTTCGAGAAGCTTGGGGATGACGAGAAGGGCGCGGATGATCTGACGCTTAGGAATCTGGCTAAAATGAAAAAATGGCAGAGGTGCCCCAAGTGCAAGATGTACGTGGAGAAGGTCGACGGCTGCGACTTCGTTGCCTGCAGGTACTGTTTCCCTGCTTGCATCCGTGTGCACCAACCTCAAAATGATGGTGTTTTTCTTCTGAATTTCAGGTGCGGGTTCGGCTTCTGCTACCTCTGTGGATCCCCATCGAGAGGACATCACCACAGCGGGTGCAAGCCAATCTATTGAATGATCTGAAGCTGCAAAACTCCCAAGTTCTTAACTCTATATTATAGCCGTCCAATTGCGGTTATATATGACTACTGGTTAGCATAGGCTCGTGCAATTCTGGTCAGAGGTAGCACTAGAGTTTTACTATGGACAGTCTCAATGGCCTCTTTGTCAGCAACCTGGCCTTCTTATGTGAAATGAAACTGCTTTTCTCAGTGCGTCAGAGTTTGATAGGCATGCCAGAACAATAAATTGATGCATAGAGTTGTGATCAAATATTGCGCACAAATTTTGTCGCCATCTAATTTTGTAGCCAAATGTTGGTGATACAACTCACGTGGCCTTTTGATGATACAACTGACATTAGAAAAAATGAGCACTTCAGTTCATATTAGAAAAAATGAGCACTTCAGTTCATGTTAGAAAATATGTGCACGTCGGTTCACAGTAGCTACAAGATATTAACTCAAGATGATCACTAGTAGCTGGGACATTAGAAAGTTCACTAGCAGATATTAAAATAAAGAGAAAATAAAATGCATGGACTGAACAGATAGCAATATTAGTAGCTGATAACGTAACAGTAAGTTTTGAACTTCAGCTCCATCTTCTCTCGGCTAAACTTGAACCTCATCATCATCAGTGAACAACTTCAACTCCTTTTTCTGTAGTGTCTTCTCTTGGCTAGCATTTTCTTTTTCAGACGTCTTACTTGTAGAAAATTCTCCCCTTGTGTCGTTGGAGGACAATATGGCTGATGTAGGAAATTAACAAAACCACCTTGTGGATAGACCCTGTAATGATGGTTCAAGTCAGACCCACTGTTTGAACAATTACAATACAATGTGCCAGCCAATAATATTGAGTATGCCAGAGAATACAATGCCAAATGCAATTTACAGTGAACCTGATCAAGTTATTGTTTCTGGAAGTAGTTCACAAATATAATCACAGCAGCAGGAAATAGATAGCCTCCCAAAATCAGAACATGGAACTGAAGAACCACAGATTGTCATGCATAATACTTATCAGAAGAGGTAGGTATTAACCATATAGATTGGAATATGATTGGATCAGTTAGTAATGCACTTATGGATATGTACAGAACAAGCCTAGCTAGACAGGGACAACTGTCAAGTATGGTTAGTAATTCAGGGAAATCTAACAAAAATATGCACTTCATGAAGTATGGCAATCAAGTGTCGTCATCATAATTCATTGATATGTACTGCAAGTATGGCTGCATAGGAATAGCCAGCAACATTTTTCGACAGTGAAAGAAATTGATACGTCATGGCTAGATAGATTTTTTGATTACTACAGAAACACTATGCAAGGCCTGAAACCTTGCAAAGAGCAAACACATGCCGCTGTCTGGAGAATCCGCTGATAATCCGTTGTATGGAGAATCCGTTGTCCAAATAAGCTGGGTGTTTGACAATTCTAATTATTTTCATGCGATTTTCTTTCCTAGTGCCTGAATGCCCCTGAGGCTGATAATAGCTCTTTTTTGTTCTGGTTACGAGGAGAAGCTAGTAATCTATTTTGTTCATGTTACTAAATCATTTGGAATAAAAAAAGCTAGTAATCTAGCAGTATTGCCTGCTAGTTGAAACTGTCAAACTAATGCCGTACTAATAGTTTGACAAGCTATCAAGCAACAGATTTGCTGCTATGCAGCTCCATGGACAGACACGCTATTTGTCAAGGCAGCGGCGACGGGGGAGTCGGGCTCGGGAGGACAGGGCAGGAGAGTGAAAATGCTTTCGCTTGTACGTACACGGAACCGGTATCTGGGTGGAGAGAATTGAGTTTTTCGTGTGCGACTAGCTTAGGGATGAAAGCAAAAACGACATTTATCGGATAATCTAGGCTCATTTCCGATTTCTCCCGACCGTAGTAATCGAAAATGAAATACCGAAAAAATAAAAACAACAGTGGAAGTATTTGGTGGAAACAAAAATAGAAATGATTTTAGACTTTACCTATCGTTTCTGACAATTTCCGTTTTAGGCCAAAAATTACCGCAAATATTTTACCGTTTTATGCTAGTCTGGAGAACTAAATATATATTATATTCTAAATAGGCAATAAATGATGATGTGGCTACTTATATTTGTTATATTTTAATTTGAACATCTCTTTTCAAATCTTTTATGATACATTTATAGCTGGCCAAATACCAACATTATATTCACATTTGATATTTTTATAGATGATGTGTTACGGCTAAACACGACTGTGATTTGTGTTACCGATAATTAATATCGATTTCCGATCGATACCGCATATTTTTGTCGTGATAATTCTATTTTTGATATTCCCGTAATATCGATGCCGTATTTGTTTTCGCCATTACCGCTACCAAGAAAAAAAATGTGAAACTGAAAATGATATAGCCTTCTTCCGGTTCCCGGCCGCTTTCATCCCTAGACTCGCTGGCCTGGTAAGCGACCTCTTTGCTAAGAGGCTGTTAATCCCGCCGTTTGGGTTCGCCTTTCTATTTTATTTCACCCACAAGCTTATATAATCGAAAACAAAGTTGTTTTTTACTATAAATCGGATTCTTCCTCTACCACTTTTATATACGTGGTGTACACAAAGTTGATCTATTA
This sequence comes from Eragrostis nindensis, assembly GCA_012490785.1. NCBI lineage: Eukaryota > Viridiplantae > Streptophyta > Magnoliopsida > Poales > Poaceae > Eragrostis > Eragrostis nindensis. The sequence continues at coordinate 13,447 of JAAXCT010001105.1, forward strand.
AATAAAAAAAGGAACAATCGCAAAAAAAATATAAAAAAAAGAACTTCACCCGTCGACGCGTAATGATTCTTCGTCGTGGAGAAAGCAACGACATAATCGGAATCTCTAATTTCCCAACGACTACAATCCACAGCCTCCTACGATACGATCCACCCGTCGACGCGTCACGAACTCACGATCCCCGCCGTTGAATGCTCTGCCGCCCCACAAAACGGTCTCAGTCTCTGTTCCAAATGGACAGACATGAGCAAATCGCCGCCGCCGCACCGGGCAACTGCTCGCCGGCCATGGAGACCTCCAACGCCGCAATCGCTGTCCGTGGCAGCTCGCACATCCCCATCTACATCTCCTCCGACGAGGAAGACGAGGCCGCCCCCCTATTCGTCGACTCCTACAGGCCAGATGGCGGCGGCGGCGGTTCGCACATCCCCATCTACATCTCCGACGACGAGGGGGACGAGCACGCCCCGCTCGTCGACTCCTACGGCCCAGATGACATCGAGATCCAGCAGGCCATCCTCCACTCCATCGACTCGTCTCGCGCCGCGAACACGGTCTCCTCCGCCTTCGCCTCGGCCTCCTCGTCTTCTGCTGCCGGTGCCTCCGCCGCTCTAGAATCCCCACCTGATCGCAAGGGCAAGTGCAAGATATCATCACAAGGTACGCCTTATTCACTCTCGAATCCTTAATTCTTGGCACTTGAAACGTAGATTCGAAGAAATTATGATTGTACATTGTTCAAATTCTTCTAATCGGACGCAATGTCTGGAAGACGACCGGAGCAACTTCAGGAAGAGGCGTTCCAACCGCGACCGCCACTTCGACTGCGCCATCTGCTTCGAGAAAGTTCAGGTCTCGGAGAAGTTTCCTGTAAGCAACTGCGCCCACGCTTTCTGCAACAGCTGCGTCGGGGGATACGTCGCCGCCAAGGTATCCGAGAATATCGCCAGGATCGGGTGCCCGGACCCTGATTGCAAGAAGGGCTCGGTGGAGATCGAGCTCTGCCGAGGCATCGTCCCGTCGGAGCTGTTCGACCGGTGGAGCGTCGTGCTCTGCGAGGACGTGGTCGGGGGCGGCAAGCTTTACTGCCCGTTCAAGGACTGCTCGGCGCTGCTGATCAACGACGGCGCGGTGAAGATCAGGGAAACGGAGTGCCCGCACTGCCACCGCTTGTTCTGCGCCAGCTGCCGCGTGCCGTGGCACTACGGGATGAAATGCAAGGAGTTCAAGAAGCGTAGGGATGACGAGAAGGGGGAGGATGATCTGACGAATCTGGCAAACGAGAAGAAATGGCAGAGGTGCCCCAAGTGCAAGATATACGTGGAGAGGGTCGAAGGCTGCGTGTACATTGCCTGCAGGTACTGTTTCTCTCTTTGGAGACCAAAGATCCTTGTGCACCGACGAGCACAAAATGATAGTACTACTCCGGTGTTCTTCATATTTCAGGTGCCGGTTCTGCTTCTGCTACATATGTGGATCCGCAATGACTAAGGGCAACCATCACTGCAGCAATTGCAAGCGAACCTGGTGAATGACCTGATGAAGGTGAAGAACTCCGAAGTTCTTCTACTCTGTATTAAGAGAGTTCAACTGAGGTTATATATGACTGTTTGTTAGCATTGCCTCGTGCAATTCTGATTCAGAGGTACCATTAGATCGAGTTTTACTAATTCCCATGGTAAAATATTCTTTAGGAAATGACATTGGAGAATGAAACTCAATTATGCAATCCAATGTAATAGACATGTATATATAGCGGAACTGATGACTTCTTATGACGAAAGTATAAGGTGCTAGACGTGTTTTCCGTATTGAATCACTGAGCAAGTGAGCATACCTATGAGATGAACTTCTGTAGTTCTGTACTACTGCTACGGTTCTCTCTAAAATTTATTACATCTGGTTTTGCTATGATGCTATTATGCTTTGCTATGATGCTATGAATCATAGCTTGTCAAACGTTCCGTTCTGGCTACGTGTCAACTGGGACGGACGGCGCCGGTGCCCGAGACCTGCGGCACGTCGGCCCCCGCCAGGCCATGATCGGGAGCAGCCTTCCAAGCTCACATTCAGCTCCATCTCTACACCGTGCAGCGATGCCTGCTCAGCTCCTCCTCCTCCTCCTCGGTACCCCCATGTTTCGTTTGGCTCAATTTCGTTTTTCTTGCTCACGATCGCTAATCGGTACCCCCATGTCCCGGCGGTCGGATCGCTTAAGCTGGGGCCATCTGTGTTTATATTTTGAATCTCACCAGTACTAGTACATGGCAGCTAGAGCAATGGAATTAAATGGGCGTGCGGCTCGAGCAACGCCGCAGTCGCGCAACACCACTCCGCCGCCTGACAACTTTTCTCAGCCGAAGATTTCGCCGAATCCTTCTGCTCGCCCAGCTGCACCTCCATGCTCGCCCAACCACCGCGAAGGCTGCTGGATGGGACGCGACACAACGGTAGCCTGCCGGCCAGGACGAGGCCGCTCCTGATTCAAATTTCAAAATGAGAGAAAAAAAAAAGGACGAGGCCGCCGCTCCTGCTGCCCAACGAAACGGGCCTACTCCTCTTTTTTTTTTTTTTAAGAGCAGCCCACTCCTTGTTCCCAAATGGACTCGACTTGAAAAGCAAAAACAGATCGCCGCCGCCACCCCGTTACGCGCGACCCGCTCCTGCTCGCCGGCCATGGAGACCCCCAACGCAGCGACCGCTGTCGGCGGCGGCTCGCACAATCCCATCTACTACGTCTCCTCCTCCGACGAGGACGACGAGCGCGACCCGTTCGACGACTCCTACAGCTCCGAAGACATCGAGATCCAGGAGGCCATCCTCATCTCCCTCGAGTGGTCTCGCGCCGCAATCGCCGCCTCCGCCTCGGGCTCCTCTCACCTTACCAATGTCGCCACCGCTCTGGAACCCTCGCCTGACCGCAAGGGCAAGCGCAAGATTTCACCAGAAGGTACACACTTTCGCGCTCTCGACTCCTGAATTCTTGACATTTCAAACGTAGATGCGAATGCGATGCAATTATCTTTGTGGTTTATCTAATTGTCCTAGTAAATTTTTTGAAGATAACTCAAAGAAGAAGCGTTCCAAGAAGACGCGTTCCAACCGCGATCGCTTCGACTGCGCAATCTGCTTCGAGAAAGTTCAGGCCTCGGAGAAGTTTCCTGTAAGCAACTGCTCCCACGCGTTCTGCAATAGCTGCGTCGGGAGGTACGTCGCGGCCAAGATCGCCGAGAACGTGGCCATGATCGGGTGCCCTGACCCTGAGTGCGAGAAGGGCTCAGTTGAGATTGATCTGTGCCGGGACATCATCCCGTCGGAGCTGTTCGATCGGTGGAGCGTCACGCTCTGCGAGGACGTGGTGGGGGGTGATAAGTTTTACTGCCCGTTCAAGGATTGCTCGGCGCTGTTGATCAATGATGGCGCGGAGAAGATCAGGGAAACGGAGTGCCCACACTGCCACCGGCTGTTCTGCGCGCGCTGCCGCGTGCCGTGGCACCATGGGATCAAGTGCAAGGAGTTCAGGAAGCTTGGGGACGATGAGAAGGGGAAGGATGATCTCACGCTTAAGAGCCTTGCTAACAAGAAAAAATGGCAGAGGTGTCCCAAGTGCAAGATGTATGTTTCGAGAAGGTCCGGGTGCTTGCTAATACATTGCAGGTAATTTATCTATCCTCCTACAGTATGTCCCTATTGCATTTATAAAATGTTGGTGCCGTTTCTAAAATGGATTGCCTCCTTTTTACTCTTAATAATGGAATATATAATGTTCGCCCCTATTCTTTTGTGATGCAATTTGACTTGGGACGGTCATCTAAGTTGCATATTTATCATAAAATTTGTCCACTAATTTATTGTCACTATGGTTTTGTTTGGTTGACTTCCATGTGTTAAACTTTGATAACACCAAATAGTTTTCCCTAATGTGGGTGTGAAAAATGTGTGCACATGCGTAATGATGTTTACTGTTGTTGGCGATGTTGTGGTTGTTGTTGCTTTCATTGTTCAATCCCTTTGGGTTGTAGCTGTGCCCAGCTAGTATAAGCTTGTTTCTTTTTTATCAATTGCCAACACCTCTGGCCCACACACACATATAAAAAGAAAAACTTTCAACAGCTACTCGTTAAAGAAATCTGATCACAACAGGGGACCCACAAAATCCTTATTTTCTACAGATTTAGTCCAAATGGACGTCGTAGGCATTTGCTTCCCATTGCTAATGATGTTTTTTACATGAATTAATTGTGTTTATTTTTAGTTTTCATACTCGACCCTTTGGATGTTGTTGTTGGGGAAAATATGTAGTCGAAACCACACACTATATGGGTTTGTTTCTTCTCTCATGGCATTGCGTTTCTAACTGCCGGTAGGTAAAATGCGATTAAGATATGGTTGGCTAGTTGGGTCATATGCTTCTTTTGAACAGTAAGTGTATTTCATACTCCATGAGTACCTAACTATTGGATTATATCAACTTCTAGCTTGCATGGTCCTTCGCTTGGCCAGTTCCAATTTGAAGCATGTGTCCGTTCAGTGTCCACTAGAATTTGTGCTCGTACAAGTTGTTTAGAATTATGGAGCGTTAAATTTCCAGTTTTCGTAACCACGACACATATATGGAATATTGTCTTGATCTATATTCTTCTTTTTTTTCAAGGTGTAATCAGTACTTCTGCTACAACTGCGCTGCACCAATGGAAAGTGGTAATCACTACTGTTCTAATTGCCGGCACTAGAGTAAGATTTTATCTGAAATCCTGCCTCTATTGCAGACACTATGTAAGTAAAAATACCACTTTCAGTCATTCATGATCTTGCTGAATTGAAAGACAAGTGGAAGCCCGCATCTTGTTTGTTGCCTTCCTGTTTTGATCTATTTACTGGGGAGATTTTACGATACTTTTGCATGTTGTATTCCTTTCCTAATTGTCCATGTCTTTCAATCTTTTTGTACAATATCTCCATGTCTAGTCAGCGTCGTCCCTTGCTTCTGAGGTCTCTACTCGTCTTTCTACTATATATTGTTACTTATCATTAAACACAAACTAAAGTGTGTCGTCAGCATCACTTGCTTCGTACCAGGAACTCTTAAGCTGGTGCTCATTTGTAGCGTCAATGTTCTGTCATCCACAGTACTCTCCTAAATCCTAACTGATCCTTTACTTGAAAGCATAGAATGAAAAGGACGAACGCAGCATGCAAACTTGCTTCTACGTAACCGGCTGATAGTACCCCTCTGACAAACTTGGGCAAAGTTTATTCAATCTTTGCTCCGGGGTACTTGCTTTCCCTCTATACATAAGACGGTAATTATTTTTCCCAAACAGGTGAAAGGTTTACAGTACATGTTAATTTTGACATAAAGATAGGCCCAGCCGCAAGTTACAATATGCCAATGTGCCATATGCCGAGCACCGTACATCGAGAAGTTGAGTCGATGATCGACAATCTCACGAACCTGCTTGCTGAGAGTGGCAACTTTTGCCAAAGCTGCCTGGAATGAAACGTGTGGATCGGATGATACATTTTTCAAGATGCCAAAGCTGCCTGACGCCGAGCACCGTACAGAAGGATGGGAGTGGCAAGTTGGGGTTTGGTAATTCGTGCGTCGATCATTCTGAATTGCTTCCTGGACTAACCATCATTTTATTCCATTTTGCATCCGTGGATGGAATCGGTAACCCGTTTTGGTCAGTAATCTTTGTACGAACCAAGCACGTTCAGTTTCATTATTAGAGTTCAAGCAAAGCTTCAGCTACCTACGTACGTGCATGATGAACCATTTCTCTATAAATAACAAGCCTCGCTGCTCCATAGCACATATATCTTGCTGCTCACTGCTAACAATAGCTGCTGCAAATTCGCAATGGCTTCTTCTGCTGCTCTGAAGATGGCCGCCGCCTGCCTGCTGCTCCTGTACATCGCGTCAGACCTGGCGCGGCCGTCCCTTGCGTCGCTGCCGTCACCCGACGGCAAGGATCAGGCCGCCGCCGGCCAGGCGTTGCTGCGAGAGCTAATGGAGCACGAGCTCGCTAAGGAGCTGGGCCTCGCAGGCCACCGCGGCGGCGACCTCCGCGACATCTGCTCGCAGGCGTGCCAGACCTGCCTGATCGTGTGCGCGGTCACCTGCGTGCTGATCAAGGAGCCCATCGCCTGTTTCGCCAACTGCACCGTCAACAGCTCCTGCTTCGGCAAGCCGGTGGCGGCGCTGCCGATGCGTGCGTGAGGCGGTGGCGCAGCGCGCCTTAGCACGACGCCTCGGGCCGCCCTCCCCTCCCCTCTCCCCTCCCCTGTGCATACTGGCTTGGTGGCTTGATCGATCGGTACGGCTACTGTGGTTGTATCAGTGCATATATAATGTGCTGCGCTATTGTGGTTGTGGCCACCTCTGCCTCAACGTCAACAGGGGAAGGATATTACATTTGAGTCAAACGTTTCGATTTATTTTGTATGTGTGTCGAATTCTTTATATGGCATTGAAATGGTATATTTCTCTATTATATGCCACGAGCTTCTCTTCTCTGCCATTAGTTTCAAATTTTCCCTCTCTTGCATGCCACTAATTTAATTATGTTAATTACATGCATACATAAATACGGTTGCTATTAGAGCCTTCAATTTTACCATTTTCAACTTAATTAAGTTTTACCTCTTGTTATATATACACTCACATACCCTAGTATAGCCTCAAACCCTCAAATCAAATTGACATCGTATATAAAAAGTCAGGGCTGGCATAAAGGAAAGACTATGAGGACGTGAAGGTCGTACTGGGGTCATCATCGTAACATAGGTAGCGTTTGGATCACTTTAGATGGTGCTGTAGCAGTCACATCAAAGATGTCGGCATGATTTATGTGTACTAAACAAGTCAAATTACAAAACTAAGTCCAGGACCCCCCTCTATTTTGCGAGACGAACGTAATGAGGTAATTAAGCGGCGATTAGACGATGGTTACTGTAGCATCACTGTGTCAAAACATGATTAATTAGGCTCGTTAGATTCGTCTCGAAAAATAACGCCCGTCTGCAAAAGGTTTTGCAATTAAATTTATTTAGTACCCCTAAATAGTAAGATTCTTTTACTTTAGAGGGGTATAAAGTTTAGAGGGTAGTTTAGAGGGTGAACCGAACGCACCCATAGAAGGTTAGTAACACTATGTAGGGACTCATCAAAATTTGTTGGGGGCCGTATGACCCCAATAAATAAGCCTAGTTTAATCCTACTTAACATCACCCCATTCCCCACAGTAAATTAATAACTATGCATCATTACTGGTACGAAAATGATAATTTAACAGGTGTCCTGAATATTATTTTAATTATCAGTCAAATAAAATAGAGATTTGGCAAAGTGTGGGCACTGAAGGTTGCATATAATTAGGTGCAGAATGTTCAATGAAAATATATGATTCTATCTTGATTCTCTCAAATAAAAGGCAAATATATTATTTTTATGAAGTGAAAAATCAAAAGAAAAATGTCAAATTTTCATTTTATTTGTAGTCAAAGGAAGCTGTAAATTTATAAGACCTAAATATTTCATTAAAGTTGGGAAGCTGTTTACGTGGCGAGGAAGAAGTGGTTTATGTGGTACACATGAGTAATAAATATGTATATTTAACTTGAAGGTTGGTCATAATAACTAACTAAAGGTTAGTAGTGTTTTATTTCTATTTTTTCACTTTATAAATTTCATTTATAAGTGGTCTATCTTCATTTACAGGGCATGTAAATAATTAAATATCGGTAGCATTCAATTTGTACCCTAGGTTTTTGCTTCCAAACTAATCGACGGTACTTTCTAGCAGATTAAATGAACCCGTCTATCAGCTAGGCTAAGCAACAGTTGGAATTACCAGCGAATGAGATTAAAACGCCGGAGAAATAACACAAAAACTCATCTCCGACAGCCTGCCTGCATATGGTTTTGTTTGCTCAGCCCCCTCTATGTTTTGTTCCCAGCTCCACCGTTGGATAATTATGAATTACTAACACAATAAAATAAGTATATGTAATGATTTGTTAGTAAACCATTCATCCATTGGAGAGATGTGTACGTTTTGGGTTCTCAGCTAGCTTATCCATTGCAAAATGTTATCCACAACAAATGGAGAGATAATGAATTCATAATCCCCTCTCATTGATATGGTGCACAAGGAATTATATGGGTTTGACAAAAAAAATTATGTGGCATTTCTAATGTTTTATTCAGATATAGGATCTAAGACATGCGTCCTGTGAAGCAAATAAAAAATATATATTGTCATAAACTCTTGAGCAATTCCGATAATTAACTCAACAGATTAGAACATACATTATCGGACCACGTCTTCTTGTTGGACGTGAAACCAATGGCCACAAAAGTCACATAATCCTAAGAATTTTGCAGCATATGAATTTATCAAAACCCAAAAAAAAAAAGAGCAGTCTATGAAACATTTTTGTAGAACCAGTAACACATGTGGATTTTATTTCAATTGAAGCAGTTTAGTGTGTCAATTGAATTTCTATAACAATACAAATTAGAAATTTGAAAATGATACCTATTTCTGACATTCCAAATAAAAAAGGCAAATTGGAAGCTAACGTTTGTCAACAAGAGCCTTTTTAAAAAAAGAACAGTTTCATCAGTAAGATTATATTTTTTGTCTCTTAGTACCAGGGATATATACAACTAAGCGAAAATATTTTGCCAGCTCAAAAAATCTGACAGTACTTCACTATCTTGATATGAACACGTACTCAATTTTTCCATGCGAAAATAAATGTGACATATAGAATACTTTGGGCTACGATGTTTTACAGCTCTTTCAGCCTTTCCGCATAAGGACAAAATTCCTCCAGAGTAAGCTAGAACTTTGATTGAGTGTATTCAGGAAAAGTAAATGGGTAGTTCCTAGTACTACATGTATGACCATAGAATATTACCAGGAAAAGATTATATTATTGCAATTCTACAGCATTGTGAGTAATTGATTGACGCATATGAGCTACACATTTTTGCAGGTAAAGGCATATAAGCCACACAGATACAGACAGGAATACTACGGAGTCAAATCTTAAGATGAAGTTTTTATAACATAACTCGGCTGTAGCAACTACCTGCTTGCAAGGCGATTGAAACGCCACAAACAAAATACAGGGATCAAGCTAGCTTCCTGAAAGTGACAGCTCGATCAGGAAGAAGGATATAAGCAAGGCACGCTTGAAAAAGATCCCTCTTAAAACTGTTGCTGGCCTTTCATCGGCTTGTCATGAGAATTCATGGACTCTGTTATTGTTCTCCAGTCCATGAACCCTGTATCTGTGCGTCTCCCTCCTCGTCCTGCGACTTCCACTTTATCTTGGGTGGGCCAAATCTCACTTCATTGGACGATGATGACGCATCTTCTGTGTCGCCGATGTGGTCTTGATCAGTGTCACTCCTCTCCCTCTTCCTCCCTGCAAATCCTGATGACTCCTTTGCACCATTACTCCTGGCAAAAAGTGGAAGCACAGCCGATGAAATACGTGTGTTCATTCAACTTAAACCAGCACAACAAAGCAACTATATATATGTTGTTGGAATTATTGACCTAGGTCAATTGGACCGAAAGGCCCATTAGGGCCCAATTCAAACCCCTAATTAGTTGCCTTGATCGGGAGGCAAACTAAGCCCATCTAAGGGCCCGGCCCTACGCCTACAGCACTATAAATATAAGGGGAAACCCCTGGTTAACCCTAATCTCGTGTTAATCAAGCACTTAGCCGCCAGGGTTAATTCTAACCCTAATCTACCGATCCCTAAGGTGCTGGAAGTCGTGGAAGCATGATGCCCTCGATCTACATCGACATCTGGCTCTTCTTCTACGTCTGCTACATCTACAGCCTCAACAGCCATCTACAATGGCTATGTTCATGACGGGTAAGTCAACTCAGTGTTTAATTAGTTAATTGCTAGGTGTGATCTATCTCTGACTAGTGATCCTATTAAGTTGATGACGTTTTAGTACCAACATATGTATGTCGTATGCATTTGCGAATCAATCTAAACCAGCACAACAAAGCAACTATATATGCGTGTATGCACTTGCGATGACAAAAGGCACAGTTCAGCATGCACACCTCTTATCTGCGGAGCTGTTGTTGCCATCAACTTTAGTGATTTTTTTGAGTCTCAGGGACACGCTGACTCCACCATCCTCATGGATTTTGGCGGACTGCACCTGCAGCACCTTCCCCTCGCGAGCGAACTTGCTGCTGTTCACAATCATGTCCACCATATTCTGCTCGACATTGCTTATGTCAAAAAGCACGTCCACCTCTGGGTTTTCCTCCACATTATGTATCACCTGTTACAATACACATTCCTGTGAATCTTGGCAGCAGTTTGGAGCCGCATAAATTAAACGAGTGGTATAAAAATTGTAGAGCAATCGATTTTTTCATGGCATCCACATACATACCCTGATACGAGGCGCAGCTGAGGGTTGCAAATCAGGGTTGAGAACCTCAAGGGCTTCGTCCTGTGGATGCCGCTCCTGCTCAGCCACGGGCTCCGGCTCGGGCTCAGGCTCCTTGCTCAGATCGAAGTCCAGGATACGAGCAGCTCTCCTCTCAGGGCTATAGTTGCTGCCGGTTCCTTCCATCAGCTTGACTAGCGACGACACTGCTGATGAATTTTTTGTTGTAAATAGATCGAGGGAAGGTTAGAGTGAGAGATAGACGATAGGGAATAGGGTTTTATAGGGTGTGGGAATAGTTTTTCTCTTCGTGTGTAGAACGTCTCATCGATCTTATCTGCGCTGATACGACCGTTAATTGTAGGGTGGCATTTTTGGCTAGCTGGTACCATGCATGCAGTTCATACACGCAAAAGGCAAGTAATACTCCATGATTTCACTAATTCAAATTTCAAAAGAACCGCGTGGTGGTTGTCCATGCTTTAGTTGAAACGGGCTAGCGTCTGAACGCTGTTGATATGTAATTTAAGGCAACAAACAAATTACGTGTTCTCACAGAGCTTTTTAATTTCCAGATGTCCTGCACACGCACACGGCGTCATGCACATTCACCGAATTCTCACGCCAAACAGGCAAGTAGCAAATGGCTGGCGGCGCGTTGGAGTAATGATCAGCGAGATTACCAAACATACGGACGTGACAGTGTGTCATCTATTGCCTGTCTAAGCATATATAGGAAGAAATAAAAAGGGCATACCTGTAGCATGAAACACGTCTGTTTTCCATTCCTTTCACGTATTCCTATCATCATCTCCAGATGATAAGTCATAAGTGAGAAAATTAAGGAAGATACACTCAATGAAACTAGTCATCAGTCTTTAAAAAAAAACTAGCTAGTCATCAGAAATGGCAAACTGATACGAACCTCCAACCCATCATGATCTTCATTAAGCCCATGCCAGCCCGCGTAGTTGCGTGGGTCGGCCCAGTTTCCTTTATGGAGCTCGTCCAACTCTAAGGTGAGCCCAAGGCACATGACAGGTCCAGTTTAAAGGGTTTCCGCCAAAAAAAAAAAGGATGCGTCTCACTGCCTATATTTTAATTGGGAAAAAAATGCATGGTTTATATTAGGACTGGTCTGTTGCACGATTCCTTCTTGATACGTTGGATGATTAGTAGCATCATCACTTCATGGCCCAACAGTGTTATCTCTACAACTCATGAAATGGGAGGAGGTCGTCCGCCCGGCTTATTCCGCGCACCGCCGAAACAAAACGCGCCTCCCCAGCGATCCGCAATTCCCGTTCCCCAGCGATTCGCAGCTTGCGCGCTGGCCCGACGAGTCACCTGACTCACCCCCACCAGATCAGCTCCCCAAAATCCACTCCCCCACCTCCCCCATTCTACGCAATTCAAGCAACTCCTCAGCGAGATCGCCGCCGCCAACACGAGGTCGTCACCACCGGCGATGCAAGATTGCCGTCGCCACCAACGCGAGGTCGTCACCGCCGCCAAACGCGAGATCGTCGTCGCCTCCGATTGGAGATTGTCGCCGCCGACGTGAGATCGCGCAACTCCGCAAGCGACATCGCCGCCAACGCAGGATCGTCGCCGCAAGCGAGATCGCTGCTAACGTGGTACCTCGCGGCGACGCCAACCTAGGAAGGCTGCCACCGGTACACATTTCTTCTCCACCAACACGCGTCCATGGCACTCTGCTGTTGTCCCCGGACCACGGATCCCCTTCCAGTCCGTCTCCTCACCCTTGTCCCCGTGGGTACCTCCACATCCCGTCTCTTCGGCGGCGGCGCCACCAACGGCCTCGGAGATAGCAACGGAGGGAGCAGGGAATAGCAAGCCCAGGCTAGATGGAGGACTGGGGCGCGGCAAGGTCTGCAGGGGCGGACGATGCTAGATGTAGGAGCAGTCTGGACGAAGTGCAGCGATGGGGACAAGCCGGCACCGATGGCCATGCGCAGGCGAGCGCCCAGACAGCAAGAAGCAGCAAGGTGAAATAAATTCCGTTGCCTGATGAGCAGAACAAGAGAAGCGGCAATGTGGAGGCACCGCAGGTCGCAGTGACGGCGATGCGCAGGTGGCGCCCGGTGTTGCCAATACAAAGAAGCAAGGTGAAGCAAATTTTCCCTTTAACATGTTGCGGTTAGGTGGATTGTCCAATTCAAATCTTTTGTTAAGAGTGCAGTACTGAGTAATGACTGCAGTCACCGCTGTTCAGGAGCTGCATCAACAAGTTCCTATGTTTATTAACTGAAACTAAGTGGCATGCTTAATTTCATAATATACTACATTTTAGATTAAAATTTAAAAGTGGATATGTGGTTAGATGACACTTCATGATATACCGCTTCAAATTGTTGATGGGAAATGACACTGATGGTACAGCTATGAATTAATGTAGGATTCCTGGTTATGCATTTGTGCATGTAGTGCTATGTGAAAAGAGTTCAGAGCTGACATTCTCTTATTGTGCCCACATTTTTCTGCGGCCCATTTCAAATAATAAGACCCGAACCAGGGATAATCTAGCAAAGAGAAAACATCTAGATGACTCGACTTGCTTTTTTTCATCTCTTTGGTTCTCCATACTTTTAGAACTAAAATTCATTGATTTTTGTTTAATAATTCCAAGCACGATGTGCTGAAGCTATTGATTAATTAATAATGCTGTTCTGAATAGTTGTTTTAGCAATGCAGTTCAAAATAGATTGATGCAACAAGATCCACTCTCTATGCAAAGAGTCATGGCAGTGTAACCCTGTTATGAGCCTAAAGGTTCCCTGGTCTTGCATGCAGTCTTGAAAAGAGACAGCTGTTGACTACTGCCATGTGCTTCCTAAGAGAGAAGGGACATGCATTATTCTTGCGCTTAATACCAGTGTTCAGGTCTCCACATCGTGGTTGCCCTCTATGATACGCAGATGATCCATTTTTCTAATCCCTCCTTCTAATGTGCATTGTTTTGTTTGATGCATCTTGTGCCGATACACAGTTACAATGCGCGTAGTATTAACTCAGTGCATAGTAAAATATTGATGTTGATCATATCTGGATGGGTGATCAGCTTGGTTTATGAACTAGATTGATACAAAATCTTGCACTGGTATGGTTGCTTCAGAGATCAAGGATCTCAAGATTTTATTTTATTTTGTTGGAAGAAATCTCGTGTTTTTTTACAAGCTGTCTAATTTGCAAGTAACCTGATCAGATATCCGATTAGATGTTTGCTAAGTAACTAGAATTGGTGATTTTTTTATTGCAAAAATAACTAAAATTGGGGATTTATCCATGGAATGTACTATCACATGGCCTAAAACAAAATATCAGGATAGCCTGATGGATGTACTATAACATGGCCAATCATTTTGAGGTGATATGTTTCATGATACAATCGGCCTCGTGATTTCCTACCATTTTACAATCCTATCAAATTAAATTATGATTTCCTACCACTATCATATTTGAGATTGTCGTGATTTTATGAAGCAGTTATCATAAGCTAAGATTTAAGCACATAGTTGATAGAATTGCAGATAGTGGAGTGTTCTGAGTAGGATAGTGCATTGGAAAGGATTCGAAACAAATGCGAGCGCCAGCAGGCCGAGTAGATGGCATGATGCAGGCGGAGGTAGCATGCAGAAAGCTGTGAGCCTGTGACAATGGTGGGATCTGCATACACACAAGCTCATACTACATCAGCGAGGTCAATTGGACCTTCAATGTTTAGATCACACCTCTCTAATAGGCTTCCTGTGCAATTGTCCACAATGGACGCCATTGTGGTCATAGCAGTGGGCTGTTTCTGACTGACTAAAGCAATTTTATGATGTATTTGACCTATTTTGTCTAGATCTGAGGCACTCACCCGTAGCTGATTGCACACATCTTACAAATTCATGTATCCACGATGTAATTTACTCTTTTGGAAATGTAATACAAGAGTGTATTGATCACTTGTTAGCTCATTGGTCTTTCAAAAAAAAAAAACTTACTAGCTCATTGGTCGATTCTATTTTGTTTGATCTGAAATTGTCAATATACCTGGACTGAGTTGTAGTTGCATGATGTTATTTTGTTTGATCTAAAACCTATAGATCTACTTGGTTCATATGTTTTAATCTTAGTCTTTTGGTTTAGTTATATACTTATATGTAAAGTAATGGCTGGTACCTTGTGTCCTTTTTTTGTCAAGAAATTCACTCTCCCGTAGCAACGCATGTCAGTATGTGCATGTAACTGACCCAAAGCATAACTCCAAATATGTAATTTTGTAAAGAGATACCACAATATATCCAATGTGTCTTTGTATCATCATGGGTAAAATATTTTAACAGTGATATTGGTTTCTATGAATATGATATTTATTTGTTTTTATCACATATTCTTATGATGGGCCTGTTCGCTGGACTTTTCTTGTGGCTTTGGCTGGAGCAGCCGGCTGGTTTGCACTCACATCGCTACAGTAACAACAGCAGAAAACAGCCAGAAACAGCCGCATGGCACACCAGCTGAACAGGCCCGATATTGCTAGACATGTGTTGTAAGTTTTCAATGTTCATTAATATATGCTATAGGCATAACGCCCCGTAGCATCGCACGGACACTCACCTAGTTGAATTTCAATCGTCATGCATGCGCCCTAACCGTGTTCTTGCCTTCGTTTTAATTCCATGCTTTCCCTTTGCCTAAAGCTAGGAGAGCGACAACGCAACGACTCAACTTATAATCACGTCGTTGATCATATATATTTAGTATCTGTTTCCACTTTCCGGTCACATCTGAAATCTAACAAAAGCCGAAAGAAGAGACTTTTCCGGTGTCGCATATCAATTCACAGAACAATCTTGTGCCACTTTCCAAGATCTGCACCATCTCCACATCTGTAGTTTAACATGTAATGTGATATGAACACGTTTACATATCGTCTGTGACTAAAAGAAACCTATCTGTTGGTCACCTTAGTTCGAAGCAAAGCGCATAGCCCAAACCTCACCAAATCAATGACAACCATGTACACACTACGGAGAACACTCCTCACAACGCCAAGAAAAGACAAGGCCACCACCTCAACAACTGTACATGCGCAGCACACAACACAAGTGAACTGAACTCCCCTATATATTCAGTCGCCATTGCTAGTGCCACCAACTAACAGTCAGTAACAGCTGACTGCTATGAGATGCTGATCACGGTGGCGGCTCTCGTGGGCTCCAAGCCGACGCACTGCACCAGCCCGCAGACCATGCTCACCTCCTGATCGCTCACGGCCGCTGCCGGAGGCTTGTCGCCATGGCCGCCGTCACACACGGCGGCGCCGGCGTCGGTGCAGCACTCCTCGAAGCGGTAGCAGGTGACGAGGTGGTCGTTGGCCATGCCGACGGCCTGCATGAAGGCGTACACCACCGTGGGGCCGACGCCGCGGAATCCCCGGCGCATGAGGTCCTGGCTGATGGCGTCGGCCTTCGCCGTCCGCAGCGGCACCTCCCGAATGTGCCGGAACCGGCCGATCAGGGGATTGTTGCTCACGAAGCTCCAGCAGTAGCTGTCGAACGATCCAAACTCGTCTATGACCTGTGACCAGTAGTGTTGATTTGGCTTGTCATCAAGGTTTTAGCTTTTAGGTGCAGACAGATTGAGACAGTTACCTTCAGTAGCTCGCGCGCATTTTCGATAACTATACGTAGCCTATGTTCCGACAGCAGGGAGCTAGCAGGGCTGCTTGGCCCCAAAATTTTCTTCTCGTTCAGCTTTGCCACCAACGGAGGGTCAAAATCCATGAACACTTCCCTGTGGAATGTAATTCATTTGTTTAATTAGGACCTTAGAGTGTATTTACCATATATCACTACATTGAGTAAGAGTAAGAGCTTACCTGAAGGTGTCCCTCTTGCTGAGAATTGCAGGCCATGCCATTTCAGCCAGTGCACCGGACAGAACAAGCATTTCAAACAGCCTCCTGCAGTTTATGACTGAAAATTGTAACTTTATAATCTATATTGCTGATCATAAGTCCGGGAAGAAGTGTAGCCGACTTGATCAGGTTTAGAGCATACTTATCGTCGTGTACCGGGACTCCCCACTCTTGGTCGTGGAAGGCAGCATAGCAGGGATCTGTTGCAAGGTCAAATCAGGGAATTCCTTACAGTCAGCTGAAAGCAACTGGTCGTTAAAGGGAACAAGACTGAACAAAAGTAAGGGTTGTCACATTAGAATAAGGATGGTTTAGACTCACAAAAGTAAGGGTTGTCACATTAATTAGAATAAGGATGGTTTAGACTCAAGTGATGTTTGGCGACAGCATTAAGCATTTTATACTTGCAAAGATATATAAATTATTTTTAAAAAGACTTATATTAGACAGAGCATTTATCGTTTGAACTTTTTGTTCACGCTGCTATAGACTTCAAGGCTAAATTCAGAATATTTCTGTCATTGAAAGAGGGGTCCCAGCCAAACAGGCTATCAGGTGTATGATCAAAGGCAGAAGGTAGGACTCATGTATAGCAGAGTAGGGAAAAACAAAAGAGACTGAACAGTGAACTTCCTACTAGTTCATACTGCCTGTCCTGAAGTTATTCAAGCTACAGATCGAAGCGATTCGTACAATTCTCTCACAGTATGTGGGTGCAAATCACTGCTACAACTACGGAAAAGCTACAAAGTAGTAACAAGTGAGGAACTCCAAATAAGTATAGTACTAAAAACAATCTAGAGTAATCATGGCTTCCAGCTGCCAACGGTCTTGAATAAAAGATGCAAAGTGAAGTTGTGCGTAAACTAAGAAGTACGAACGATATGATTAAGCATCTATCCTTAGAAAGAAAACTTGATCTGGGTCTCTGTAGTGCTTTCCAATAGAATGTTCTGTCTTTTGGCTAATGCTGTCGCCATTAGGCGCTAAAATTGGTTATATACTAAAACTAGCCAGAAGACAGGTTAGCAGAATGATTACTCTGGTTAATTGCAATGGTACTGTTGCCACTTTATTATTCAGTTAAAAGTAAACTTATAATTTGAAAGTATGGATGAACTATACATATGTTTCCACAAATATATAGTACCGACATTATGCAGCCAGTGAGAAATGGGGATCCCTTTGGATGATAAAATAGACAAGTTGCTAGATAACGGACATCCCACCAAACATTTAGTGCATCTTTTATTGCCTCCTTTATGCCACCAAACGTTCGTGATGTCATATGATCTTACCATCATACGTTACCAAGGGTCGATGCGTGCGTTATATATATTGTCACAAAGTATGATTTACTTGCTTGCGATGAAAGTAAAACGTTAACATCAATGCAGTAATGTTTGTTCAAGGCTTTGTAGTTGAAACTCTGTTTTGACTCTGAATTCACCGTTTGACGGCGAAAAGAGCTTCACCCTCCCATGCAGAGCAAGCGGGAAATGTGATTTGGCCACTTGAGAAGCAGTTAGCAAACAAACAATGTGCTTACACTCTCATAATACGGTGAGTATACTTAGAGATGAGAAGCAAACATCACAAGTCGCAACAACTCATAATCCCACTTCCGATTAAAAATGTTATCTAGGGCGGAGTCGGTTTAGCTTCAGATTATATCTAGGAGTCGTAGAATCTTTTGAGAAGTCTACTCGTACGTTGACGAAATATCCAATCATACTGTAGAAAGCGTCGGTCTGTCAAAAGCACTCCATGTGTCTAACAACCAACTATAAATGGTAAGCATCCCAATTCGAGCTAAGGACCCGGATCCAAACAGTGTACCGTACCCAACTTAATACTATGATAACCACGTATATTATCATACTCCTATGTGCTTTTGATCATCTACGCAACATGTACGTACGTCTACTATACCCTTTGCGATACATGATCATGCATCATCTACGCCGTATTCATGCAACTGGCCGGGTGGCTGCGGTATCAGCTTTTGTTTTGTCTTCACTCACAGATGTCACGAAAGCACATGATAAGTTTTGACAATGCACCTACCAGAGTTAGGGGTAACCCAGGGGCACCTCGGCGGCCCCTGGGCCGGCGACGCTGCATCGCCGTTCACGGTACGAACCGCGGCCATGACCGCGGCAGGAGCTGCAGGAGGACCGCCGGCGCTGGCCGCCAGCTTCCTGGCCATCGTCGGCCGAGCAGCAGGAGGCCCGGCCGACCCGGCCGCCCTCCGCCGCTCGGTTGGCGGGCCAGCCGGTCGGCCGATCCTGCCGGTGGACGCCCGGCTGCAGAAGGAATCGGTGGACGCCTCCGACGCGAACGACGCGCTGAGCGACGACGGCGACGGGCGGTGGTGGTGCGCGGTCCCCGTCCGCCCGCCGCCGCCGACGCCGCGGCGCAGCAGCTGCAGCTCCTGCCGGCGGAGCAGCATGGACGGGATGCCCGTGGCGCGCGCCACGGCCGCCCCGGGCAGACTCTTCTTGGCCTTGTCGGCGGCGGCGTCGTCGCGCGAGCCCGGGGACAGGTCCTTCTCCCTGATGCCGCTCCCGGGCGGCTTAGGAGACGGAGACAGCCTCCGGGTGGCGCTGCCGGCCAAACGGGGAGCCACCGCCGACATGCCGCCGCCGCCGTGAGCGGTGGACCTGATCGGAGCAAGTAACGGTAGCTCTCCGGACTCCGGCCGCGCGAGCGTCTGTTAAGGACCGGCCGGTGCAGGTAAAGTGAGCGTTGTTGCGTGAGTGAAAGAGAGAGGCAGAGGCGACGATCGGAAGTGCAAGCAAATGATGAGCCGTTTAAGTAGTGCAACGCTTGGGCGTTGTAGTAGTGGAGCGCGGCGCTGTACGTACGTACGCGCGGGTGGTGGGTGGAACGGGAGAGGAAAAGAGAGGCCGGCCGGGCTGAGTGATGCGGACGCGCGCCGCGGCCGGTGGGTGCGATGCGATGTACGTCCCCGCCGCGCAGCGCGGTTGGTGACGCGTCCAGGTCCAAAACCGGCCTTCGTCGTCGTCGTCGTCGCGGGCAGCTATCAGGAGACTCTTCTAATCAGGCCGTACGCCGCCGGGGTTCGGGTCTTCACTATGGCGTACTACCAAGCCGCGCTTACGTACTGTGCAAATCATTCGTCACCGGCCGGCCGGCACACGCGACGCTTTTGCTCCGTGTCGAGCCGCCCGCGTGCGTCAAGCGGTGGTTGGCCGTGTGAGACTGACCGGTGAATCACGTACGCACCACCGGATCACAGAGGGTTCGGTTAGAGCGATCCTCTGATCGCGCGCGGATGACCTGTGTCCATTGCAAGCTCGATGTGTGGTGAACGTTGTTCGCGCCAAAACGGAGCTCCTCGTCATTTCGTGAAGTCTGCACGCACGCACGTCGATGTGGCGAACGGGGTGTTCGCGCCAAAACGGAGCAACTCCCTTCGTACATCTCTCTCTCCCTGCTATAAGCTAGATTACCTGCAAGGGTGTCAAACACATAAATAACAGGCGAATATCGGATAGGTGCTTGATCCATCGCTAGGCACATTTCTATACGATGACAGCGGACCACGTCAGTGGAGCTGCATTCCAAAAGATCAGGTATTCTCCTTATTTTTTTATAGCACACGGCAATATCTTGGCTATGTGACCTACATTAGATCTCTAATCATACACATAAATAACAGGCAATATCGGATAGGTGCTTGATCCATCGCTAGGCACATTTCTATACGATGACAGCGGACCACGTCAGTGGAGCTGCATTCCAAAAGATCAGGTATTCTCCTTATTTTTTTATAGCACACGGCAATATCTTGGCATCACCCTTGCTTCTTCCTTTTGCTGGAACATGGGAATTCCTTTTCACTTAGTCCCTAATAAAGTTCTCTACTTCGCAAAAAAAAAAAAAGAACAAGAGAATTCCTTATTAGTTCCTGTGAAACTCGTGCCGCACTCTCCGGAAACTCCTACGTACAACAGTACTTAAAGCAGCTGTACGATCATGAGAAATGTTGAGTGAAGTTAGTAAAAACATGATTTGGCATTTGACTTCTTTTTCAACCAAACGGCCAGAGTTCAGTTTTCACCAACATATGCTGAATCTAGATCTCATGGATCATGACCACCAGAGCTTGGTTGGGGAAGGAAGACCTGCCAACCCTTGAAGTTCTGTTGAAATGTGTGTTCATAGCATCTCCAGTCAAAACAACTAGTAGCAATTGCTTATAAGAGCAGCAGAATCAAGTAGCTAGGCTGGCTTTTCCAATCCGTTAGTTCATCAGTCTTATGATGGCAGCTTAGTATAACCCTCAATAGGGAATCCGCACACCATCATATCATAAACATAGTATGTGGCCGTACATGGACGAGGGATTTTCAATTTTGTATCGTTATTTTATCAGACGGTTGTTGGTTAAGGTCTGAACTTTAGGCGCTACAATATATAGCCTCATTAGGATAGCTCCATGTTGGGTGGTTCATGATTATTGTACGAACAAGTTGAAACAATTTTGGAAACATGCATTCTTAATACTCAAGCGATACACGTAGAAGTAAAAAGGAACCTGACGTGTTCGTTCCCTGACTTAGCAAGCAATACATATACAAAAGCAGAACAGAACCGACATGTTCTTTCTATAATTGAGCATTCTGTGTTTAAAATGACAAAGAGCAGGTAGTGCCTTTCAACGTTTGCAATATGATTGAACCTGAACAAACCAATGCGATGTTTCTTTTCATATGTCCCTACACTACTACGCGTTAGCACCAGCTTCTACTTCTTTTTTTATACATTATCATCGAACGTGATACAACTCAATGTGAAACAGTGATAGGAGTTGTTGATATTTTTGGAATCTCTTCTCTATTGCTCATTAGTCACATATATGTACATGCTACATATGGGCTGAGCCCAATACACTTACACATGAGGCCTAGCACAGTCCAACACTCCCCCTCAAGATGAGCAATAGATATCTATCATTCTCATCTTGTTACATACCATAGTACACTCTGTTACTTTAAAACTTTTAGTCAAGCAGTCTGCTATTTGGCCTCTTGAGTTTACATAATTCAACTCTAGTACACCATTATCTAGCTTCTCTTTGATGAAGAACCGATCGATCTCCACATGTTTTGTCTTATCATGCTGCACAGGATTATTAGCTATATTAATAGCTGCTTGTTATCGCACCAAAGCTTCATGGGGCCTTTTCTGAAAACATTTAACTCCGATAGGAGACTCCGTAGCCATAACATCTCGCTTACCACCAGAGACATAGCTCTATATTCTGCTTGAGCAGTTGAGCGAGACACAACAGATTGCTTCTTGCTTCTCCATGACACCAAATTTCCTCCAACAAAGACACAATAGCCTGAAGTCGATCTCCTATCGTCAAGACTGCTAGCCCAATCCGCATCGCAGTAACCCTCCACCTTCAGATGACCATGGCTTTTAAAAATGATTCCCTTTCCAGGACTACTCTTCAAATATCGTAATATACGATAAACAGCATCAAGATGTCCACTTCTAGGATCATGCATATATCGACTCACCACACTTACAGCATAACTAATATCGGGCCTCATATGACATAAATAAATGAGCCGACCAACAAGCCTTTGGTAGCTCTCTTTATTGATAGGATCACCAGATTCAGCACATAACTTGTGATTTGAATCAATAGGTGTAGATACAGGTCGACATCCAAGCATACCTGTCTCACTAAGTAAGTCTAGAACATACTTTCTTTGTGAGAGGACAATACCTTTTGGAGATCGAGCAATTTCAATCCCAAGGAAATATTTGAGGTGACCAAGATCCTTGACCTCAAACTCCTTGCTTAGATTCTCCTTGAGGCGTTTGATCTCAGGCTCATCATCACCTGTGATGATAATGTCATCCACATATACAGCTAGAATTGTGATTCGACGTCCAGTGTGTCGGTAGAATACAGTATGATCCCTATTGCACTGCCTGTATCCCATACCACATAAGGCACGTCTTAATCTATCAAACCATGCTCGTGGGGACTGCTTGAGGCCATACAAGGATTTCTTCAGTCTACAAACCTTCCCAACTGCTTCAGGTTTCGAAAAACCAGGAGGAATCTCCATATACACCTCCTCTTGAAGGTCACCATGCAAGAATGCATTCTTAACATCTAGTTGGTGCAATGGCCAACCGAAGTTTGCAGCACAAGAGATCAATGTTCTAACAGTGCTCATCTTTGCCACTGGTGCAAATGTCTCATCGTAATCAATTCCATATGTCTGGCTGTATCCTCTTGCAACCAACCTTGCTTTATATCTCTCCACCTTTCCTTCTGGGTTTTGTTTCACAGTGAAGACCCACTTGCAACTAACTGCTTTCTTGCCCTCAGGCAGTTTCACAAAATCCCATGTTTTATTCTTTTCAAGAGCCATCAACTCCTCCAACATTGCTTCTCGCCATTTAGGATCATCTTTTGCTTGTTTCCAGTCTTTAGGAACAACAACAGATTGCAACGATGCAAGAAAAGCTCTGTATGAAGGAGATAAAGATGCATAAGAAACGTAGTTACTAATGTCATCCTCATATCCATACCTCGGTGGAGGGACACCGGCCTTGGCTCTTGCATCTTTTCGTAGTGCAATAGGCAAATTAGCTAGAGAGGACCCTTCAATCTCAGTCTCAGAAGTTGATGAGACATCAACAATCTCTGGGCCATTATTAGGCACTAAAGATGAAGTGTATTGTTCAGTGGTTGGTACCGGAACCTCCTCTGCAGCTTGTGTTTGAGATCGGAACCTTTTTCTAGTATAAACTATGTTTTTCCACCTCTCACCCATCGAGCTATCTACCTGAGAGGATGTTGAACCCGTCAATTCCTCCACTCTCTTTGGTTTGGGAACATAACCACTGATCACCGCTTCCATCTTTTTTAGTTGCTGCTCATTTGAACCACCTTTCACATCACTGTTCTCCCCCTCTTGCTCATCACCATCCATGCTAGGAGCCTCAAGATCAGTGAATAGAGAACTCAAATCTGTCTTTTCTCCATAAAAAGGGTCAGACTCCTTGAATGTAACATCCATACTAACAAATAAACGTCTTTCAGTAGGGCACCAACACTTATATCCCTTTTGACTTGATGAGTAACCCACAAATATGCACTTAACTGGTCGAGAATCTAACTTACCCACTAAAGGCCTATGGTCCCGGACAAAGCAAGTGCACCCAAATACTTTAGGTGGAACAATAAACTCATTGACTCCTTTTAACATCTCATAAGGAGTTTTCCATCCAAGCAATCTTGAAGGTGTGCGATTGATCAAATAAACAGCTGTCATCACTGCTTCACTCCATAGAAACTTCGGCACGTTCATAGTATACATAAGTGAGCGTGCAATCTCCAAGATATGACGATTTTTCCTTTCAGCTACTCCATTCTATGGAGGTGTATCAGGACATGTTGTTTGATGCAATATTCCCCGGGCTGATAAATAACTTGCAAACTCATTGTTCACATACTCTGTTCCATTATCTGTCCTTAATATCTTAATCCGAGCATCATATTGATTCCCAACAAGTGAGCAAAAATCATGAAAGCATTTAAGAAGCTCGCTCTTCTGCTTTAAAAGATATATCCAAGTCATACGAGAATAGCAATCAATAAATGATACAAAATACTTCATTCCACTAATTGAGATGACTGGACATGTCCAAACGTCAGAGTGAATAAGCATAAAAGGAGATATGCTTCGAAGCCCCTTGCTCACATATACTGATCTTGTATGCTTTCCATACTCACATGCATCACAAACAAGTTTCGTTTTATCCACCTTACTCATGATATCTGGGAATGCTTTGGCCATAGTATCAAATGATAAATGTCCCAGCGACAATGTTCAAGCATTACCTTAGCCTCATCTTCACCCATAGCAGCTGCCAAAGCAGTGCATGTAACATCCTGGCCCAGGGCTTAATAGGATTGATAAGAATACTCATACCAACAGTTGCAACTTCTTTTCCGGAAGCTCATCTCGAAAGAACTCCGGGGTTAAGCGTGCTTGGCCCGGAGCAATTTCGGGATGGGTGACCGACCGGGAAGTCCTTCCCGGGTGTGCACGAGTGAGGACAAAGTGCGCAGAAAAGACGTGTGTTGGTCTGTGGGGACAGTCTTGAGATCCTAGAGAGCTGCCAGGCGTGCGGGCCCGGCCTCGTGGAGGCGGGACGTCACAAGTGGTATCAGAGCCGACTCTCGCGGTTTCACGGGCGCGTGTGGGCGCAGTTGCGCAGGCATGGTGTGCATGGCTGGTGTGGGCCCAAGTGGTCACACAGCATGGCACATGCGCTGGCACTGGACGCACGGACGTGGCCAAGAGAGGAAGTTCCTGGCCTGGGGTTGATCGACGAGGACGTCGATCTCCTAAGGGGGTGAGAATGTAACATCCTGGCCCAGGGCTTAATAGGATTGATAAGAATACTCATACCAACAGTTGCAACTTCTTTTCGGAAGCTCATCTCGAAAGAACTCCGGGGTTAAGCGTGCTTGGCCCGGAGCAATTTCGGATGGGTGACCGACCGGGAAGTCCTTCCCGGGTGCGCACGAGTGAGGACAAAGTGCGCAGAAAAGACGTGTGTTGGTCTGTGGGGACAGTCTTGAGATCCTAGAGAGCTGCCAGGCGTGCGGGCCCGGCCTCGTGGAGGCGGGACGTCACAGTGCACGAGGTAGCTTCTCTTCTATCCAAGAACCATAGGCCATTACGAGCCGTTACCAAGCATTCTTCCAGTCTTTCTATCCTCAATTAAACAATTCTCTCGATCGAGAGTAACACGACAATCCATCTGATCCACTAAAGCACTTAAGGATACTAGATTAACAGGAAATGAGGGAACATATAATACCGATGATAATGTAATTGATGGAGTGCATTGAACTGTACCCACACCTTTAATAGGTTGAGAAGTTCCATCAGTGGTTTGAATAGTTTCCTTTTTCATAGGAGTAAATTGATTATACGATGCAAATTCACTTAATGTACCCGAAACATGCTTGGATGCACCTGAATCTAGTATCCAATTTGCAAAAGATGTACCTTTATTAGGATGAGCAAGGTTGACAAGATTACCAAGTATTGTTAATGTCTCCTTCTGCCTTGGGAAATTGTTCAACTCATTATGCCCTTCTGAAGCCGCCTGTAGCTCTGAACACTTTGCCAAAAATATTTGGGCCAGCTTCTCCAGTTCTTTCGCTGTGAGGATTTCAGCTACCTTGCCAGCCACATGCTCAATTCTATTATTCTCAGCCATTGCTCAGACCCTAATCTTAGACTTGCTTAACTTCAAATCCTCACCAGCTATCCCCGCAACAAGCTTGTTAGTGCAGTTTTGCACAAGCAGAAGCTTGCTGGCGCCTCCTTTTGTCTTGCCACTTATTTCTTCCCAAACAAGAAGCAGTCACTCTGCTCCACTCAATAACACCACGAGCTTGCACAAACTTGGAGAAAGAGACTACCAGAACCTGTACCAATAATCCTGCTCGAATTCCTTTCAGAATGAAGAGTTGCTCACTCCTGCTAGATGTCACCTCCAATACTGCTAAATATCACCACCAATTGCAGCAGTTGCCCCTCAACAATCCGGCAAATTCAGCAGGAATTTCTCCTCTTTCTCCCCTACTACTGTAGCACCAACACCACACGGCTCTTCTCCAATGGTCTGCTGCTTGCCTCAGTCGCCACCAGCAAGCAAACAAGCTCTGCTCCTCAATCACTGCCTGATTCAATCTCTGCACAACACGGCTCCTTGGCCCTCTCTTGATTCCTTGCACAATCTGCAATAGCCTCTCAAATCTGAGAGCTCTAAGCTAGCTGCTGCTGCTCAACCTGAACGAGCACTCTCTCTGCTCTTCTCCCTCACGAGCTCCTCTGCAGCAGCCCAGCACACAGCACAATCAAGCACGCCCTCTGCTCTACTGCTCCTCACCTCGCGCAGCTCCGCCACACAGCACCACCAGCAGACATCACCTACGCCGCCGCTGCTTGCTCGCCGTCCGTCTGGGCCGCCACCTGCCCCACGCTACCACGTACAGCAGCTCCCGTCTAGCCTGCTCAGCCTCCGCGCGTCAGCCACGCCTGCGAGCGCCGCCTGGTCACGGCCGCGCCGTCGCCATCGAGGAAGACCCGGCTCTGTATACCATGTTGATATTTTTGGAATCTCTTCTCTATTGCTCATTAGTCACATATATGTACATGCTACATATGGGCTGAGCCCAATACACTTACACATGAGGCCTAGCACAGTCCATTAGGAGTCATCCAAGCTGTCCTGGGAAAAGCCTTTGAAGTCAAAGAAGCGAAAGAGAAGGAAGCTGCTGAAGGGAAAGCTGCACAAGATATTACCCTGGTTCGTGAAACAAGACCTAAAGAACCAAGAAGAAGCTCCAGGAATGTACAAGGAGGACTGAAGGTGGAGGAAATTGCCAAAAACAGGGCTAAGAAGCGGAACTTGGACGGTAATTCTGAACCTCATCCCACTATCAATTCTAGTAATTCTTTTGCTGTTCTTTCTGATGATTGTATCAAGCTGAAAGCTTGTCATATGGGTGCTAGTTTATCTTCCAATGATTTTGAGACCATAAATCTGATTAGAAATTTGGAGGATGCTAGAAGTTTCATCCAATCTAAAAAATCTTCAAATCCTGCTGATATCATAATAGAAGAGGAGAATCTTGATGACAGTTCTCCCAAATTAATCGATTGGATGGCATCTGAAGAGATATCTGAGGACTCTGATTCTGGAAATTTCATTCTAGTACAGTCAAAAAAGAAAAGTGCCAGAAAACCCTCTGTAAAAATTGGCAAATGCAATGCCAAAAAAGGATCTTTGATGTCAGGATCCAATATTTCTCAGCCAAACTCACAGAGACCTGTGAGGGAAGCTAGAAGGAGGGGAAGGCAAAACTTAAAAGATTACTTAATGATAGGAGTTTTCTGGAATTGCAGGGGTGTGGGCAAAAAAGGAATGTCCACTTTTTTAAATAATCTTATGTCTGAGCATCACCCTTCTTTCTTTTGTTTCCAAGAAACGATTAAAAAAAGACTATTCTGATGCTTTTCTCAGGAAAATGGATCCTAATGCTAATTACAAGTGGTACTGGGTTCCATCAAGAGGTAGAGCAGGTGGCCTCTTGAGTAATCTGTATTGATACATTCGAAATGGAGGATGTCAAGTATGGCAAATATATCTTGCAAAAAATTGTGAAAGATAAGTTGACAAACAAAAAATGGGTAATCATGAATGTTTATGGCTCGCCATAAGATGAGCTCAAAGAAGAGTTTCTGGCTGAAATGGCAACTTTCTGCTCCCATACATCAGAACTAATGATTATGGGAGGGGATTTCAATATTTTAAGATATTCTTTTGAAAAAAACAGAGAAGGGCCACTCAATCATTTTTCAACACTTTTCAATAATGTCATTCACACTCATGAGCTGAGAGAACTCAACATGAGTGGGGGCATTTTTACCTGGTCCAACAATCAAGACCCTCCCACCCTGGAAAAATTAGATAGAATCTTGATCAATAAAGAGTGGGAGATGATGTGTCCTTTGGCAACTGTACAAAAAATTGTAAGAGACCTATCTGACCACAATTTGTTATTACTATCCACAGAAACAGAAAAAAAAGAAAGCCTAGACAGTTTAAGTTTGAGCTGTCTTGGCTAAAAGATACCAGATTCCTAATTCTGTGGATATCCCTACTGGCAAGAACAATTCTGTGGATGTAATACAAGTGAAAGTCAAAAGAATTAAGAAATATTTCAAGGGATGGGGTTTTAATGTGGCAGGACAAGTGAAAAGAGAAAAAATGATTTGAAAACAGAACTTAGTAACCTGGAATCATTAGAGGAAGTAGGTCCTCTTAGTGATGCACAGGCTCAAAGAAAAATGAATATTCAAGTGGATTTGTTGAAGATGTATGAAGATGAAGAATTATATTGGTATCGAAGAGTCCAGTCTAACTGGTTGCTCAAAGGTGACAACAACACTGATTTTTTTCACAGAATAGCTAATGGTAGGAAAAGCAGAAACACCATTTTTAGCCTCTCAAATGGGGACGAAAAAATAATAGGTGATGAGGCTTTGTTAAAACATGCTTCTGAATACTATAAAGAGTTGTTTGGGAAGGCTCCCGGCAACTTAATCCCTATCAATGCCGATATGTGGAATGATGATGAAAAGTTATCTGCAGCTGATAACAGTCTGTTAGATATTCCCTTCTCTGAAGAGGAAATAAAAAATGCTTTATTCGACATGGAAACTAATAAGGCTGCAGGCCCTGATGGGCTACCAGTAGAATTTTTCCAATCTTGTTGGGAGGTGGTAAAAAGTGACATAATGGCCCTGTTTGATGATTTCTATGAAGGTCGACTTGATGTCAGTCGACTGAACTATGGAATCATAACACTACTACCAAAGGTAGCTGGTGCTGAAAGAATTCAACAATTTAGGCCAATATGCTTGCTATATGTTATTTACAAATTAATCACAAAAACAATGACCATAAGGCTGGAGCCGGTTATGGGGAAGCTAATTGACAGATGTCAGAATGCTTTCATCAAAAACAGAAATATAATGGATGCCATTCTGACTTTACATGAAATCCTGCATGAAACAAAAAGGAAGAAAGAAGTAGGGGTGATTCTTAAGCTGGACTTTGAAAAAGCTTATGATAAGGTAAATTGGGAATTTCTCTTCCAGTGCATAAATATAAAAGGTTTCAGTGATAGATGGAAAAAGTGGATCAAGTTGTATGTGCACACTGAGCGTGAAACTGAATAATCAAACAGGGGCCTATTTCTCTAGCCACAAAGGGGTCAGACAGGGAGATCCACTATCCCCCTTTCTTTTCAATCTTGCTGCTGACTGTTTAACCAAAATGATTCACAGAGCACAGCAAAACAATCTGGTTCAAGGCCTGGTACCACATTTAGTTGACAAAGGGATAGCTGTCCTGCAGATGCAGATAACACTATCCTGTGTCTAAAACATGATGTTGAGATGGCCAACAACATGAAACTTTTGTTATACCTATATGAACTAATGTCTGGTTTGAAAATAAATTTTCAAAAAAGTGAAGTCATAGTCCTTGGTGGTGACAACAACACCAGGGAATTATATGCAAACTTATTTCATTGCCAGGTTGGGGATTTCCCAATTAAGTATCTTGGGGAACCAGTTAGCCCAAGCAGGCTAAAGGTGAGTGATTGGGATCTGGTCGAACAGAAAATATGGAAGAAACTTGATGTCTGGCAAGGAGGATCACAATCTATTGGTGGCAGATCCATTCTTGTAGACACAAGTCTTTCAAATGTACCTACCTACCATATGTCAATGTTCCTTATGCCTAAAACTGTGAGAGAGCACATTGACAAGGCAAGAAGAACCTATTTTTGGCAAGGAGGTCGCACAAAGAAAAAATACCATATGGTAAGATGGCATCAGATTTGTCTTCCTAAAGAAAAAGGAGGATTGGGAATAAAAAATCTTCTAAGGATGAACATCAGCTTACTTTGTAAGTGGTGGTGGAAACTAGAAAATGAGGAGGGAATGTGGCAAGAAATTGTTAAAAAGAAGTACCTGTCCAGAGATTCTCTCATGACAGTAAAACATAAAACCACAGACTTCCCATGTTGGTCAGACCTGTTAAAGGTCAAAGATATATATATGGCTGGGAGGCAGCTGAAAGTAGGCAATGACAAATATACTAGGCTGTGGGAAGATAGTTGGCTTCATGAGAAGTCTCTGGCCAATATATACCCTGAACTCTATGCCGTATGCAATGAAAATAACATTACTGTACATGAGGGAAAAGAAAGAAACTGGAACTTGTCCTTTAGAAGATGGCTCTCGGAGCAGCAACAAGGTCAATGGGATGATATAATAAACAAAGCAGTTTCATACAATTATTCACAGAGTGATGATTGTGTGAAATGGGCATGGGAAAAGTCTGGAGTCTACTCTGTTAGCTCCCTGTACAGTTGGTTGATGAAGGAGGCTCCAAATCAGAACAAAAAACACATCTGGAAATCGAAAATTCCGTTGAAAGTAAAGATCTTTCTCTGGCTGTTGGAACAGGATGCTGTTCTGACCAGAGATAACATGATAAAAAGGAAATGGAAGGGTGATGGTGTGTGTAATTTCTGTACTCAACAAGAGTCGGCCAAGCATCTCTTCTTCACTTGTCCCATTGCTAAGGTGGTATGGGGAGGCATTGGTATATGTATTGGTGCTAATTGCATCCCTTCCTCGGTTGATCAGTACTATGTACGGATTAACCAATTCTTACCGGGAGGAAAAAAGCTGTATACAATGTGTTTAGCAGCTGTATGCTGGGCTACTTGGAAAGCCAGAAACAAAGCTTGTTTTGAGGAAAAGATGATCAATGACCCTCGAGACATCTTATATCATGCGTGTGCTTTTTTAAAATTTTGGGCAGAGATGCTTCACGGCCTCTCCAAGGAGGACCTGATCAAGGGCGTGGAAGAGCTGCTGGTGTCTCTGGCAGCGACAAACAACCAAGGTGGAGGACCCCCGATGCATCTTCATCAACAATTTCTTCTGCAGGATGGGCTGGCAAGTGATGCGGACGTGACGGCATCAGGCGAAGAGTGAATCTCGATGCTATCCTAATAGTTGCGCAGTGAGTGAGAAGCACCGCTGAGATTCGAGTCGAGTGGAGTATAGACATGTCAATCGATCTTAGTCTTCCTTTTGTCTGTTCTATCTTCTAGTCTTGCTGCTGTAAGTCACTGTCTATCTATCCGGTCTCAGGTTCAGTTGATCTGTAAGGTCTTGTAACAAGTTCTTGAACAAATTCTTTCCGTTTATAATGAATGGAAAGGGGCAAGACCCATTTCGAAAAAATCGAACGTGATAGAAACGTCCCCTCAAAAGGAGAATGTGATCGCAACGTATTTCTATCGTAAGACTGCTTCTGATACGAAAAACTACTCTGAAAACTAAGTATTCCTTGTACGAATCTTAAGGTAACTGCTAAATTGCACTAATCTTATATTACTAGAACATAAATTCAGAGTAGTTTTCCATAAAACATTTTATTCAGTTTTCAATTTTTAACACATCAAGATCATGTGTCGGAGAGGAACGCAGAAGTGAGTTTCAAGGATTCGGTTAATCACTTCAATTTTTTACCTGAAATGTCTCCCCAAGCTAGCCGCTGGCACAAACACGACAAAAACATCACATGCTACTGAAGTATGCAAAACCTTCACATATAACATTCGGAAATGGCAGCTGCAGCTGCAAGAACCAAAAACCAACTTGCAGTTAAAAAGTCATCAGCAAAAGAACAACAAGAATCAAATAGGTCGTTCACAAGTAAACAATGAATTTGCCAGATCAAGATCCTATATATGGTTGATTACAGGTGCTCTGTAGTTCTTTCGAGGTTGCTGCTGTTGTCTCCACATATGACTAGAGGGAGAGGCACTTTCTCTTTTTTTTTAGCCGTTTTTTTATTCTACTTATTGATAGTCCTGTAAACGATACGGTTTCTCTAATAGAATCTGAAGGTCAATCCTCTTTTCGAACGAAAAAAAAAAACATATCCTAACAACCTGAAAAGAAAAACTGGAGCACATCATTTCCCATTTCTGGTTATTCCCCTCATAAGCCTTCTAAAAGGTTTTATTTTTTTTAAACGATGTTGAACAGGAGATGGCCATAAATCCACTCTTTAAGGTGCACCACAAGTGGCTATGTGGCACCTGCGACATCGACGTATCACATTTATCTCAATATCATGTAGGCATTCAAGTCAGAAGAGTGGCATCTTTCGCTGATGTATTTTCAGAACATGTGGACACATATGTGATAGACCTGATCAAGCACCTGGCAGGATATCTCTCTCTTTGCTTGGCTCTAGATTGAATGCCAAATAAAATCAGGTGCTTCATTGCTATACAAATTTTATATGAGAGTAGCCCACATTACATGTCGAGTTGCACTCTAAGAGAGTGATCCTCCCTTTTGTCGTATCCTCTGAATATTTTTGTGTATCACAACAATATCCTGGCTGGCCCTGTTTTCGGCCTTCGTCTATATCTTGTCTGGCCCGATCCTCCAATCATTTGCAGACGTTGTGACATGCCTCTTTCAGTTTTGTGGGATCCCCTTTGGATTTTGTATATCTCTGGATGGACAAATCCTCTACCACAAGCGTGTTGAAGAAACAAACGCGGCACGTGAATGCCGTAGTTTATTACCCTAATCAGGTTGAGCCGTTAATACATCAACGATTTCGAATTCATCTCTGCAAGTCTCGTTTGTTGAAGTAATTCTGCTGGCCCTATTTGAACAGAAGTTTCGTAGGAAACCCCATGTTGAGCAATCAGTGTCCGTTTCTACGACACTAGTTTATCAGGGCATCAAATTCTCAGTCCGCTACAGGACGAGCAGAATCCAGTAGGTCAACCCTTCACATCAGTTAGTTCGCCGGTCTTACGGCGGCGTATAATATTGTCATATCATTTTGTCTATTTATGTTTTGCAACAAAATACAATATGCCTTTTTGAACTCGAAATGGTCGTCGGTTAGAGTCTGAACACTTCCAACAGCACTGCATATTGGGCAGTTTAGATTGATTATTATATAATCACAGGTTTGAAGCAGCTTTTCAGAAAAGGAAGTTTGACTGCTTTGGAAGCAACGCAAATTTGAAACACTTTTGGAAGAAGAGAACCGACATTTCTTGAATTTCTAGCAATATTGTATTTTTGAAAGACCAAGATAAGGCCACAAAGCCTTACTGTAACGGCACAAACAACGTTCAATCACACACAAACTTCAATAATGGATATAAGCTTACCTTCACGATATACTACGTCAGAAGATCAGCTGCATGATGGGTTTCAAGTGCCACAGATGATTATGCATTTACCACAAATGATACTAGAAAATAACTTCAGTACTGTTTCTTTCACTCATTTTGTTCAAGATTTTTAATAGTCACTGTCAACAAGATCTTGCATGGAGAGGAACATGAACAAGTTTCAAGCCACTGCACATAGTAAGATGGGACAATTTACAAAGCTACGAAATTTCAACTCTCAACAAAGTTAACCTTGATTATACAGTTATATTTCAAACACTGCCACAGGCAACAAGAACACACATTTTTTGTTTCAAGATGCACACATTCCGTGAACTTATTAAATTTCTACGCTGAAATTTCACTTCTGCTTAGATCTGTTTCAACAGCTGCAAACACGAAGCCATCTCATTTTGTTTCTGATGAATATGCTTCATAAGATTCTGAAATGACATCTGCAAGGACAAGAAACCAGATTTAGAAAAAGGAAGGACAATGAAAAGTTGCAGTTAACATGTCATCCACAAAGAAACAATAATCTGTCAGGTCATTAATAAAACCTGCCACCTAAAATTATATGATTGATAGAAAAAGAAACACTAAAGAAAAAAAACAAAATGGACGAAAAGAGGCAGATGTACTAGTAATCAGCAGTCCAGTGTGCCACATCTATGGATGAACTCTTCCAGGCACAAGCAGACAACATGCCAACATCGAAATAGAATCGAAAATACATACAAGCAATCTTTGTTGGATGCAATGATCAATAGAGGAAAGCTGATTAACTTGGCATTTAACTTTAACCAGAGTAGTGCATATCTTTGGCACCCAATTCTTAAAGCAATACTGCTCATCGTGTTTATGTAAAGAGAAAAATAGTGGCACATTATTTTTGAACTTGTGTAATAACAGTGGATTGTTCAGTCACTTTTGAACCCACTAGAAAAGCTATTCTCTAAACGCATGCAATACATCTGAAACCATAGCATGAGACCTGGACACATACTGAGGTGCTGCCCACTAAGCAATTTTTTTGTTTTTTGTTCCAAACTGCAGCAAAAGATTGACAGCCAACACGCAACACTTCTCTGCAGTTTTCTACATCTGTTCCAATTACTAGTTACTCTGATTCCCCAAAAATGCCTCTAAGGATGTACCCAAACAATTTTTGTGAAAAATATCTTTATCAGAAGGTAAGAAAACCACAACCCCACCCCCTTCTATGGTGCACTACAGGTAGCCATGTCACTTATCACATATGAGACACTGATGTATCATACCAATTTGGTTAAATTAAAGAGCAGAGCTACCACATTTTTCATAATTATAGACTTGTCAAATCAAAAGGCAGAAGGCTTGCAGCTTTCACAATTGCATTTCTAAATCTAGACGTGTGGCAACCAAATAAGCTTTGTGAAAAGATTATTTTTATCAAACAATATGGAAATAAAACCATAGCCATAAGCTAATAACACCACCCCTGTATGGTGCACCACAGGTGGCCACACCTGAAATATTGAAGTGTCACATTCATCTGTAATCAGCTTGGTGACATTAAAGAGCTGAGCTACTATATTTTTCATTGAAATAGACCAGATAAATCAAAAGGCAGAAGACTAATAGCATTGCAATTGTATCTCTGAAACATATGGATGTGAGTTCTTAGAGGTCTGTTCAGTTATAGAACCCTTTACTGAGTAGTAAGGTAATATAAACACTACCAGCAAAATGGAAAGATTAGTTAAACATACCCCAGAAGTCCTCTTCCATGCCATTTTCTCGGTGTAACTGTTAAATTCATAACTGAACCCTGACGAATGATGATTAAAGATACTTGACTGTCCTCACTGGAAAGGGCTTCAGACATGAGCCTTTCTTGCAATCTGTCACCAGCTTCTACATTCCCAAACTTTACTATCTCATCTCCAAGTTGCAAACCATCCACAGCAGCAGGAGAACCATCTGTGATTTCATCAATCATTGCAAAAGGAAGTCTGGTCACAGGATCCTCTTCCATCGGTTCACTTTGAGATAACCCAGTAGGTGGTGAAGCAGTTGTATCTGCATGGCATCAGGTATCATTGATATTAGAAACCCTAATCTCATTTTGTATACGACTTAACTCATGTGCCTAGACCTTTTTCAATGTTAACAAAGGCCTTGTGATTTAACATAAAAATAACTTCCTTAGCATACACAATAGAAATAGGGTTACTCCAAATAGTATAATTAATATAACTGTTAAAAATTGCCCATTCTATATTTCTGCATTTACTCCCAATATCATTGTCAAATTGGTAGTTCCAATTTGTTGAGGGCATTGCAAATGGAAGGATTAGCAACGTGTAGAAATTAAAGTCTTATAGGTTTCACTCGGGCGATAGTGAATTAGTGATGTTAACTGAAAAAACGTCATAATCCAGTAAAGGTAAGAAAATCACAAAATTTACTGTTTCAAATTTTTCATTGTCTACAATACACAACTTTGATGGTATGGTATTTGCAAAGTCACAAGCACATTATTATGGAAGTATAAAAAAGGACAAACCCAGTGCTGAAAGCTCCCACACAAGGTGGTGCCTGGGGAAGGATTATAGGAGGTAAGCCTTACCCCTGCAATAAGTAATGCAGAGAGGCTGCGTCAAACCCAGGACCTCTCGGCACAAGTGGGTCACCTTAACCACTGTGCCAGGCCTGTCCTTCTATATTACTATTATATGGATATGGAAGTCACAAGTATATTACTATTTTGGTAGTATATTGCATAAAAATCATATCCACTAGGCTTATTTTCATGTTCCATATCTAGATAGTTACCAAGATAAAATTGGCCAAAGATCGAACAGCTTGAATGCACACTCACAGTAATGACAATTCCATATGGTAAGATAGTGTTTGAAGACTTACCAGAACGCCGTGTGGTTGATTGCTCATTCCTTGACAGCTTTGCTGAATGCAACACCTCCAGATTCTTCTCAATTTTGGTAGTAATATCCTTGTGATCACTTCGCAATTCTGCAATAAACATCGAACAGTGTAAGTGCTGACTGTTGAACACAACATATGAGCAAAAAAATGAATTTGAAGCATACATATAATGTACAAACAAAAGAAATGTTAGGCAATCAAACACTGCAATCCAAATTTTCAAATTTACTCAACATCAAAACAAGCCAAAACCCTACTCAGCTCACGCTTGGCACACTTGCAAAAACCTAAGTTCACATCTTAACGTTTATAAGATGGTTTGGTGTTCCTCTAAACTGTAAGCCCATCAGTTCAGCAGCCCCTATGTTTTAGCCCATAGGCACAATCATATCTTTGTCCCCAGCTGTGTTCGCTATATTTGCTCCAGAATCCAGATCAATAGGAAGTAACAATCTTCTAGGCAAAGAAATCACAACTCCGTTCTGTAAAAAGAAGCAACACAGTGTGCCTGCATTAGCAGGCACACAGGACTGATAGGCAGTGTAGTGTCCTGTTAACCAGAAGTCCAGAACCCACTCTTGCAGCAACTAGCTGCACAACAAACACAAAACTGCAGATGGGAGACCCATTCAGCTAATATTATAGGGGCTGTCTACCGGGCACCCGGGTATTTCCCGGGTGCCCAGCACCCGAATTCTTAGCCATTGGATATGGAGATCAAACGGCTGCAGCCTTTCTTCTACCTCCGGCCAACTTCCTCAACACTCGCCCCCACCGCCGCCCCTGCCTCAGCGGGCTAGGGCGTCGCCGGAGCTCCGCGGGCGCGGCGGCCGCGCGCGCGGAGCTCCGGCGAGGCCCTAGCTTGCCGAGGCAGCCGCCCTCCGCCGCCTCCCGCCGCCGTCGTCTTCCTCGCCCCCGCCCCAACTCTGCCCGACCGCCGTCTCCCGCCGCCCGCTCCGGCGGCGTCCCCGCTGCCTCCGCCTCCGCCGTCTCGCCCGCCACCACCGCCGGGCCGGCCTGCCTCCCCCGGCCCCCTTCTAAGTCCGGCGAACTCCGGCGAGCCCCAACAACCCCCAAACCCTAAGACACTAACCCGTCGGAGTTCATGCCGGAATGGGGAAGGTGGTCGGAGACTCGCCGGAGATGGAGAAGAAGGAGCAGAGGAGTCAAGCGGCTGCAACAAAAATTCGGGTATTGAAGGCTTGTGGAATGCCCGGGAAAGATTTAGCAATCCCCATATCATATCACCATTCCTGGTCCATCCACACAATCCACCGATTTACTTAAAAGGAGAAATTAATTAGAATCAAAGCACAATGCCAGCGAACGTTTAACTAGCTAAAGGGAGAGAAATCACAGTCGTAACAGAAATCGAGCACAAGAATACCAGAGAGCCTGCGTCGCTGGGCGAGGACGTTGGGGATGTCGATGTCGGACCTGGGGAAACCCTAGATCAGCCGCACAATGACAACAAGGGTCAGCTGCTAATAAACTGGGATTTATACAGAAACGGAGAAACGGCGAAACGGAGAAGGGTTTCAGGCTCAGGCTAGGGTTTTGGTGCGGTGCGGTACCTCATCGTCGACGAGGCGGCCGGTGATCCCTGGCCCGCCGGGTGCCGTGAGGCGCGCGATGATGGCGTCCATCTCCGCCTCCAGCGCCGACCGCCGGTCCATCAGGCCCATCGTCTCCGACTTCACGTTCGGCGCCACCATGATCTCTCTCTCTCTGCAGAGGCGCAAGGAAGGGGACGGGTTTGCGTGTCGTGCTAGCGTCCTTGTCCAAGACAGTTCACTTGAGCTGTTCTAGACCGTTGGATAGAAAAGAGACGGTTCGGATTGGACCTGGCCGTATGAGGGGCGGCTCGGGCCCGATCATTCCACGCTTCGCCGTCTCATGTCTTGACTCTCTTCAAATTCTAGAACCCACCCGTAGTCCCGTCTGGCTTGTGGCGGCGGCTTCTCCTTCTTCCGCTTCAGCTTGGAGATTGCTTTGGGCCTCAGATCCGTGCCGGGCGCTCCAGTTTGCTCTCCCTCTTGGGTTTGATTCTGATCTTCCAGTCCGGTAACCCTAATTCCTTCTCGGTTCTTTTCGAGGCGCAAGCAATTCCGTGATTACACTGTCACTGGTGCTTTGTTCGTTTTTTGGGGTCCAGGATATGGCGTTTTTGGCACCATATTAGTTGTTGTTTGAGTATTGCTGGCGTAGTATATTGATTTTGTCGCCATGATTGTGCAATGAGATTGCTACTTGCATTGAAATCAGTAAAATCCTGAAAGGGTGAGTGGTGACAATTGCCAATGAACCCATAGAAAGCTAAATTGCAGCATAATTTTGCGACATGTCTAGGTACATATCCTTTGGGAATTTGAAACAAAGAATGCTGCTGTGCGGCTGTAGGAAGCAAAATTCTCAACTTGATACTGATGCTCTCATGGTTTTCAAGCAGCCAAATTTATGAAACGTTCTTTACAAATATGCGAAACGCACACTGTATTGCAGCCCATTGGAGCCTAGCTCCCCTCCAAATCTGGTTCATGGAGACTCATGGTGCCATGAGCAGGACAAGAAGTGCAACAGCATACTATCCCAACTAATCATACAAGCTGTATTGAAAATAGTAACATGATCTTTGCCATGGCATCCCTCTTTATTAAAAGATCTGTGGCTGTCATGTCAATCATAGGGGAGAAAGCATCTATAGACTAGAGAGGAGATGTTCAGATTCTGAACCACCGAAGAACCTGGATACAGATATCTTCATGTTTTTCTTTTACCGGTTGTAAAATGAGCATTGATTGCCTTAGTTTTTGACAATGGCTCTAGTAACTTATCATATCAGCGGCTTGAATTGTGTCAACGACAGTGTTGTACATAGACAATATATGGCAGAGCATGTCTGCTTTTCAGTGGCCCTGGTTTTAGTGATTGTTTGTCTGTGCTTCTGAACATTCTGTTTTTGCTACAAAAGTGGTGTTACTATTATGTAGGTTCTCTGGTTCTGTATGAATATTATGCTCGGGCAAAGTGTTCACTCAAAATTCCTCTAACTATTTCAATGTTATAAGAACATGTGTGCCTGAATTTTCTGTCTCTCAAAAATGTCTTGTTGTAGATAATCCACTTATTAATCTTTCTGCCCCATAACGTCACTGATTCAATGCTGTTTCGCTTCATTTCAGAGATGGGAAATTCTACATCTGTGAAAACCGAGGCTTCAGATTCAGCGGGACAACCTGCAGCACCAGCTCCTGCACCTGAGACAAAGCCAAAAAAGAAGATCTGCTGCGCTTGCCCAGATACAAAGAAGTTGAGAGACGATTGCATTGTGCAGCATGGTGAAGACGCCTGTGGAAAGTTCATCGAAGCACACCTACAGTGCCTGAGAGCTGAAGGGTTCAATGTCTGACACATTGCTTCATCATGGCGACTCCATACTTGCTTCCGTGATATTTTGATTTTGAGTATGAACGACATCAGATTCAGGAATAAAAACCTGGTAGAACTCACTGTTTCATTTTTCAGATTTTTAGAACGCTCAACACACTTGATGATTTGTGAGAGGGTACTTGCCTTTTTCCTAGGCATTCATCACCATACATATCCGTATTGGTGCTACTTTATGTAATTTTATATCAGAAATTG
This sequence comes from Eragrostis nindensis, assembly GCA_012490785.1. Taxonomy (NCBI): domain Eukaryota; kingdom Viridiplantae; phylum Streptophyta; class Magnoliopsida; order Poales; family Poaceae; genus Eragrostis; species Eragrostis nindensis. Next base: position 53,270 of record JAAXCT010001105.1, read on the forward strand.
CGTCTTTCGGTCCGTTGGTTGGAGATTCAGCACCAGAGTGCATCAAACTGTTGCTAGAGTTTCCAGTCACCTGTTACACTAATGTATTCTTGGAGAAGATATTGCACCAATTATTATTTTTGTTGTCTGCGCCTATTATTTACTTATTTTGGAGGGAAGACCTGCGCCTATTATTACCTCCATATTTCAATTTGCCAACACCATACATAATGCATTTTTGGTGGTTGGTGCAATGGTGCTGGTACGTGTGTTCTTATCGTGTGGATGCTATAGGTTCAGCACGCAAAACCCTTCTTTTGGTGCCAGGGTTGCGTGGAATGTAAGCACTTGTTCTGGTGCGAATCTGCAGCCTGCAGTTCTCTTTTTTAGCTTTTCTCCGTAGTGTGATGGTGGTGGATTACTTGGTCTCTTCTTTTTTTTTTTTTATGCTAGGTAGGATCATCAAGCCACAATATCTCATGTTTTCCTACATTAATCATCTGGAACTCTCCAAAACCATCCAATGATTCATCTGTTTTTTCTATGCCCTCACTGATTTACTTATGATAAGAAATCATAGCTACAAAAAAATCATCACTACTAAAAAAGAAAAAAAAAAGGCTACGGGTTGGGCCTATTTCTTCGGAATTTTCACAACTTATCTTAAACTCAGACACTAAATATTTGAATCCGATAAAGTTCGCTAGGCAACCTTTAACTAGCGATCGTCCTTTTTGTTACAACTTTTTTTTTTCGATGAATCATTTTGTTACAACTTCCAACAAGAAAACATTATTGTCATATGGCATCCGTATCACTTAGAGTTTATTTGTCATACTTAACTTCTGATGGAATCTGAATTACATCCTCACTTGCGATAACTAGCATTTGTGAAAACGTGTGCTTTTAATGAAGATGACACTTGTAATTCTTTGCATCAAGGGTCGTCAAACGGTATTAACAACAGTCAGCGAGACAATGGTGTTATACGTAGTACTAACATTAGAATGGCACACAGTCCATTTAGAAATTACTATCTCCGTTCTTCAAATAATGAAGCCATTGACTTTTTAAATTACGTTTGACGGTTCGTCTTATTAAAAAAGTTTAAAAATTATCAAATATTTTGTTATGATTTGTTTTATCACTAGAGAAATTGGAAACATAACTTGTAATTTTGCATATTTGAGTTAATATTTTGAATAAGACGAACGGTCAAACGTAACTAAAAAAGTCAACGACGACATCAATTTAAGAACGAAAAAAGTACCCGTGCCACGGGGAAATTCATCTGCAACATACGTTAGCAACCGAGTGTTGCTTTTAGAAGATATAATTTTTTTAAAAAAATGTGTATCTTTGTTTATATATTTTTTAAAAAGATATAATGTGTATCTTTATTTAGATAAATTGCAATAATAATTTATATTATACTCCTCCACAAATTTTCGTTATAGAATTCAACTCGAATCGGAGTAGTGGTGCAGCAGGTCACGCCGCCGCCGCCCTCCTATAAATCCGCCCTACTCGTGTAGAAACTCGAGAAAAATAGAAGGAAGGAATTTTTAGGTTGTCCTTGCGCTTCGTTCGCACGCAGTTCGAGTTCGACGCCGTCGAGTTCCTTGACCCCAAGCGCGAGAGAGGAGAAGAGAGAAGATGCAGATCTTCGTGAAGACCCTGACCGGGAAGACCATCACCCTCGAGGTGGAGAGCAGCGACACCATCGACAACGTCAAGGCCAAAATCCAGGTGCGCCGGTTCTTGCTCGCTGTTCTTGGGCTCTTGGCTGCTTCCCCCAATGAGTTCGTGTCGACGCCGTGCGCTGGCTCCGCGCCGGGCTGAGGGTTCGATCGATCTATCCACGCCTTAGGTTCTAGTTTACTTTAACCTAGTTGCCGTGCTGTTTATCTATGCGCGTTTTGTTAGGGCTCTGGTAGTGTTCATCCGTCGTTTGTTGGATTTGACCGGTCAGACTTATGTTTAGGTTTATTCGGGGAATTAGTCCAGTTTGGATTGCCCGAGGGGAACAGATTGAGCGCAAGACTGTATGGTCGCTTGAGCAAACAGAGCTGTAAATTATGTTCTTCTCCATATAACTCTGTTAATTCACTTGCAGCCTCAAACTAGGATCAAATTTTACCTATTTCTTTCAAGAATTCAACCAAAATTCTATTTATATAAGTTGAACCAATAATGGCAGTGGCTCCTGTTGAAGTTGAGATTGCCGAGTTCATGCAAGTTATGAATTGTTCAGTTCTTGTGAGTCACAGCAATGCTTATAAATTCCAATACAGAGTGAGGATTTGCTTATTTGGAAATCTTGTTATCTTGTATAGATGTGTTCACTAATTTCATTAATTGTTCAGTTCTTGTGAGTCACAGCAATGCTTCTGACCTTTTGCTTTTCATCTAAGTTAAGATCTCTCTGTGTTTTTTTTAGAAAATGGAAATAGTTTCCGGCCATTGTGTGTCTGTACACATCCCGTTCTTATTACAAAGTTCAGCAAGATAGCTGCGAGCCTGCGACTCGGTCCATATTTAAAAAGTCCCATCATTATTTTCTAAAGGAAAATCCCATGCCAGTTCCTTGCAATTTGAGAATTAGATGGTTGATGTATACCAACACCTAGCGCGATCGTGTTGGGAACATAACAATATATCTTATTAGTGGTCATTACATTGGGCTGTTGGATGCTCTAGAACTGACATGTTACTTTCTTCGTCATCTCAGGACAAGGAAGGGATTCCTCCGGATCAACAGCGTTTAATATTTGCTGGCAAGCAGCTGGAGGATGGACGCACACTGGCTGACTACAATATTCAGAAGGAGTCAACTCTTCACTTGGTCCTCAGGCTCAGGGGTGGCACTATGATCAAGGTCAAGACCCTCACTGGGAAAGAGATTGAAATTGATATCGAACCCACTGACACAATTGATAGGATCAAGGAGCGTGTTGAAGAGAAAGAAGGCATTCCTCCTGTCCAGCAAAGGTGTGTGTTCAGTTTCGAATTGCACAGCTAACCCTTCTTCTCTTCCCAATGATTATTCTGCTTGAAATAAGTTAATACTGTCTTCCCTGCATCTGGGCAACGTCAATACGACCAAATGACCAATTTCGTACTATTAACTAAGACTTGGATTGCCTACAATAAACAAAGTACTTTCTCTCCTTGCAGGCTCATTTATGCTGGTAAGCAGCTTGCTGATGACAAGACTGCGAAGGACTACAACATTGAAGGCGGCTCTGTCCTCCATCTTGTGCTTGCCCTGAGGGGTGGTTACTAGTAAAGTTGATGGAACTAGTCAGATAAATCTGTTATGTTGCCTGCAAAAAGTGAGACCTGGCGATGGTGAACTTACAGATAATAACATTAGCTATGCGCCTTTGCCCAGTGGAAGGGGCTGTCTTCCATGTCATTGTCGTATAACGATTTGACGAAATTGGGTCAGGTTTATCAATGCCATATTTTACCCATTACTAGTACTATCTGAATCATTTTGTGTTTATCAATTTTCATAATTTGAATGTAGTTTCTGTTACCAACGAATGGTCAGAAACTTGCGACAAGTGCTAAATTCCTGACATATGTTGAATTCACTCTGTTGGCCTGTGATCGTTGCTTTGTTACAATTGCATTGTGATTTGAGATGGGGTAATGATGTAGGGTGCACAAATGAATTCCTGGCAGTTTCTTTTTCCCCTTCAAATCCAGTGTTTTCATCTACACAGCAGTAAGTGTTGCACAGACCTCGTTAACATTTCTACTTTTAGTTGCTCACATGTAATTCTCCAGAACATTTTCAAGAAAGATGACCCGAGCAAATGCTCCAAACTACTATATCACAGTTAAGCTACAGCAATGGATAATACATGGAGAACAGCAGATGAAATGCTCCTCTCCATTTTTATAGATTAAGGAGCGAACAAAAAGATGAGCAGTAGCTGATTAGCTTCCTTCTTCTGTACACCCTAACCCAGAGCTAAACTAGGAGAGCAAATTGACCCTATGAAACAGAATACCTCCTGTTCCTAAGAGGGGGAAGAGGAGAGGGCTTCACTTCGGCAGGCTTCGCCGACAATGGTGGGCTCTGCGAGCTGCCAGATGTCTCTGAACCTTTGCCATTCTCTCCTGGTCCCTTGCTGCTCCACAGCTTGTCGAATATCCTTCTGGACCGCGGCTGCATCAGGAGGCCTCCGAGATGGTCCTTGAAGCTGTTTCTCCCACCTCTGTGTTCACTGATCCGGCGTTCGCTTTCCCTTGCGCTGAGACTTGTCACCTGCTTAGTCAACGAGTTTGGGTGCTTTGGTATCTGTTTCCCACAAGGTTGGCATTGATCCTGCGTAGGCCTTGAACAAGCATGTGCTCCATTATCAGTCAGAGCAAGTTCTTTGCTTGACCCTACCCTCAGCTGCTGAAAGAAGAGGACCTGCACCACCAACCGGAGAGGTAGGCGGTCATTTTGTGTGGCATGCATGGATGCATCTATGGAGAGCTTCTTGACATCTATCAGGCTGCAAATTTTCTTCTTGTCAGCTTTACTTATGTCTGGATGTTCCTGCTCAGAGAGAAGCAAATTATCAGTTGCTGCTGTAACACACAGAAGCCGAATAGCTGCGTCCAAGGTTTCAGAGAGGACAGCTACACATATCCAGCAGGGTACTAGAGTCTGCTTTTATAAGTGGGCACGCACCAATTACATGATCTAGTGAAAAGGATAATACCATGCACAGGACTTGCAAGTTAATCCACAACTATGCATTCATTCAAAAAATCCACAACTATGCATTCATTCAAAAAATCCACAACTATGCATTCATAACATTAACATTCAAGCCATAGTTTTTAAGGCGTGGCATTCATAATACTATGCATCTGGGCGCACCTCCAACGCCTCTGGGACAACATGGCATTGCAGTGTCACATTGGCGCCTAGGCGCATAGGCGCACCTCCAACGCCTCAGGACGCCTAGGCGACTTAAAAACTATGATCCGAGCTATGAGTAATTACAGGCATTCAGTATAAATCTAAGCGCATGAACTATTTTCATTTCTGAACATACCTTGAGATATGCATCGACTGCGTAGTACAAGCTGTCATGAACAGGTCTAGCTGCTTCTGGCACGGCTGTTGCAAGTTCAACAAACAAAGGCAATGAAAGATCTGGAACTGGCGCTACTTCAGACAGATAGCCGTCAACAAGCTCTCCTAATGATAAAGTGGACTCTTGCTCAAAGTTAAGCTCAATCATCTTCTCATCAGATTTCTCAACAAAATCACCATTATGAGACAACGCAGTTCTTGCAACAAATCTTTGGACAAGATTATGTACCATCCGAATATCATATGTGCCATCATTAGGTGAAGAAGCAGGTAACAAGAGGTCCTTAACTGAAGCTTTGTGCAACTGGAAACTGATCCTTCTCATAAGCTCTTCCTTCACATGCTCCCCTGCTCCAACTAATATGGCAACTTTCAACAGCTTTAAGAGAAATCTGCACGAACAGCCAGAAGTCTTATCAGAAGGCAACAACCAAATTATTGTCTCGACCAAACATTGATTCCTCCTCATGTAATCCTCAGAAACCAAAGCATCGTAAGAGTCCGGCAGCCATCTAACTGCATAGGCTTTAAGGGCCTCTCCTATCAATTCGGGTGACATTCTCCCCTTGGATTTGATAGCAACCATAACTCTCTTGTAGAGGTCAACATCCAATTCGCACAAGTCCTCAATCCACCAGTCTTTGGGAGCAATTGATGTTTTTCTTGTCGCCTCGACTATTTCAGCGCAAGCTACTCCTTTCTTGCCATGACTGTATGACCAGGTAACATTGGCAGGATCCACGGATGTCCTCGAGGCAATGGCATCAATACATCTACCCACGATCTTCAACTCTTCAGACCAAGGTAACAATGCCTTTGTGCTCTGGAGAACAATGATGGAATCTTTCCAGCTACGAAGGATGCTAGAATTTATGAACACGTCGATTTTGAATATCAAGTTCCCTTTTTCCATATCTTCAGTCATTTCAAGGTACTCTGCTGCACATCTTGTTGCAACAACATTGTGTGGACTGAGGGTAACAACCATCCCATAACAGAACTTTGCACAAATTTCAAATGTTTTCGCTCCCCCAGGAAGATCATCTATGTGAACATCATCGCTCCCCTCCTCAGTGGCCTTAATGACTAATCTTTGAAGCTTACTGCTCTTGGACAGAAGAGGAAACTGTATATGACAGCCAAAATCAAAAATAATGTTTCAGACTTTAGACATCTTTATGATAGAAGGCAATAACCCGTATATGTTGCTAAGCATATGAATCATATCCAAAAACACCCAATGTAAAGTAACGTAAATGCATAAGATGCAACCATTGACTGTTGGACTTTTTAGTCACACAGTTCTTAAGATTCTCCTCTTTTCGGTTAAAAAATTATCACAAAAAAAGTTAGATATGTCTGTAAAACTGACAACTCAACAAGAGCAATAAGCGAATATGAATGTTGCTGATATTATTTTGTAACAAAGAACATCAGCAACATATAAGGGGAACATCTAGGCCTTGGGAAACTTATATTTCGTGCAATATATATCAGCACGTGCAATATGGCAACTTTCTGTATACTGCACGCTTGATGAAACTCCGAGGCATAGTATGAAACATAACAAAATTTGAACACTCTAAGACGTTCTTGGGAAAAAAAAAAGAGTTGAAACTATAGGCCTCGGGAAACGTCTACTTAGACCATCTTTGTTGTATCCTAGACATATACAGTGATACACCGGTGAAATCGTGCAAAATATTAGGACACTGACCTTGTGTAAGTAAAATTTCACTTCAGCAACATGCACGACAACATCTGTTGCAAGATCAGAGACCACATATCTGCATGCATCATCAACAAATTGTAAGCAAAACTCATTGCAGTAAAATATATATCACTGGTCAGAAGACAAATATTGTAAACAGTCAATAGCTAAAAACAGTTCCTCTAACCACTTTATGAGCCTACTCTGGACTCAAGACTCTACAGTCAATGGCGTCTGACCAATGTACGGCTATTTCATACATCATCAGTAGTCACTCTCTCGAACGTATCAAAAACACTATACGCATCAAGCTTATCTTAGGGATATAGAGAACGTCAAAATCAATCAATAATGGAGGCAAACATCGGTAGTAGCTGTCTATTAGACTTCAGGACTCGTTTTCCAGTTATTCCAGTTCAGCTAAACAAGGCAGGCCAAAGGCCCCGCCAGAGTTGGTAAACAGAACATGTATGAAACAGGGTTAAGTCACTAAGATCCAAATCTCTCAGGCTCGCTTAATCATAACACTATCGCTTTCTCTCTTTTAAGGAGCATCTGGATGACTCAAACTCATATTGCTTGTGATCTCTTCATGCAGTTAGCTGACTGCGAAAGCGTATAGCCATAAGATCCCATCCTTTATGCCACTTACCACGTATCACTTTGCACTCATCGGTAGTACAAAAATACTGGGTTGTTTCAAAAGACAATTCGTGATAAAGCAACTTGCATTGGATTCTTTAACTGAAGGAAAAGTGAACACGATCAATGATTAGGAAGATGGTGAGATGACTATCGTTTTCTACTTTCCTTAATAATAAATTAACAGAGCTAACTTTACCAAGTTGCCCAAATCAAGTAGCAAGATATAGTGGTATCTACCATATAATAATAGCACGGTAAAGCATAATGCTCGTAGCCCCTCAGATCTGTTCTGCGCTAGCCGCTAGCCACGAAGAGAAGAGAAAGCAAGTACAAATTCAGACCGAAAAGACCACAATAAAGCCTACTTTCTAGCGAGGAAATAATATAGAAACATCTAATTCAAACACAAGAACAGCCACAAACGGGAGCCCAGAAACCCATCACAAATTAAAAACAGTGAAATAAAATTAGGATTGAGCTCAATGACCAAATGATGAACCGCATCTCGACAGGATCAAGTAATTTTTTATTCAGAGGACTGCCCATCACTGTAAAATAAAATCGCCGAACAGCTAGACAGTAGTGTCGCGACAAGGAGATGGACACAAACAACTAATCCCAAGAGAAACAAGGAATGCCAGCTCCAAAGATCAGAAGATGAGAAAAAGAAAAAACTTGAGTCATTGATGGATCTAATTCAGATAACCGCACCACACAATAAACTGATTGCAGTGAATGCTCTTAGGCTAAAATACAAAGATTAGCACCTCCCAAGAAGATATAGTCAACTCAAACCGCGGGTTCAGATGCAAGGACCATATTTAAAGAAAAAAAAAGAAAGAAAGGACCATATTTTGGAGGAAACTGAAAGTACGAGCAAAGTTAGGGGGTGTTCGTTCCTCTAGGCCTAAATTTAGGCCGCCTAGAATCTTGTCATTTAAGGATATTAAATAAAGTCTAATTAAAAAACTAACTACAGAACCTTATACTAATTCGCGAGACAAATCTAACGAGGGTAATTAAGACGTAATTAGACAATAGTTACTGTAGCATCACTGTAGCAAAACATAACTTAATTAGGTTCGTTAGATTCGTCTCGCAAATTAGCATACATGTGTAAAAAGGTTTTGTAATTAAACTTATTTAAGACGCCTAAATAGCAAGATTAGTTTTGATGTGACCTCTAGGCCTAAAAACACGAACAGGGCCTTAGTTGTATAAGCAATCAAGCAGGCCGGGGAGGATGTAAACAAAATCCAAGTACAATGTCAAGTCAAAATGAAGCATAAGATCGTCAAAGAGGACAAAAGAGTCAGTTATTCTGAAATCAAGACACTCCAAACAAGAACATGATGCGGGGACGCTAGTTTCAAACAAGCCCCATGTGCATGCTACGCCCGCCACCTTCGCTATATTTCAAAAGTTTCGAAGTGCAGGTAATCTAGCGAAGTGCCAACTGAACACATGCACATTTTCTTTCTGAAAAGAAGCATACAGATTTTCTAGCATGGGAACACCTCCGAAAGCTGAAAAAGATCGGATTTTGACGGCACCAATCAAGATGAGCACTGTTTTGCATCGTTAATCCACACATCAGTCCAGAAGGAACCTGGAAAGAACGAACGGTAAACGAACAAGCCACTCCTAACGAACACACCTCGCACAAGACTTGAAAGAACGTCAGGCAAAGAAAAACACAGAATTTACTTTTTAACATGAGCAGACGATCCGAAGCAGCGATCCTAACTAGCGGCGTCAGTAGCCAGAGAACACACAGGCCAGGAGAATGGAGGTTTGCTCACCGGACGTCGGCGCCGTCGGACTGGAAGGCGTCGGGCTTGGAGCCCAGCTTCATGAACTTCATCTTCTCCTTCCTCTCTCCACCCTCGCCGGCCGGCCAGCCAGCCTCTCTTTCTCTCTCTACCACTACCCTTTTCTCTCAGAGCCGTGTGCCCATGCACCGCACCGCGAGAAACCAGCGGGAAGCAACCAGCTCGCAAGCACGCAGTGCCGGCTGCCGCCACACCAAAGGGAGAAGCGGTTGGTGAGGGAGATTAAACGCAGCAATTAAGAGAGGGATTCCAATGGAGGAGGGCGGAAGGGAGGGAGGGAGGGCTGAGGCGCCAATGATGCCGTGGCGTGTGAATGATGGGATATTATTAACTCCTCTCTCTCCCTCTGCAGCGCTGCACCCAACTCTTTCTTTCTCTCTCCTGTTCTCTGTTGCGCTCTGGCGCCCTCTGCCTGCCAAAGCCGCCCTTCTCCTTTCTTGCTGCAATGTCAATACCAAGGATTGAATTCCCGTTCTACTCGTCGCTACCGCCGCCCACCGAAATCACCGGTTTTCGCGAAAACCGCGAAAACCGGTCGGAAACCGGCACAAAATTCAAAAACCAAAATTTGAACTCGAAAATTCCGAGTTCACCGGTAAACCGGTCCGGTTTACCGGTAAAACGGTCATATTTTCCGGTAAACCGCCGGTAGAAATGTGAAACCGGCGCCGACTGTAAAAACCCGAAAAAATAGGCAAAAAAGATGAAAATTTTGGCATGACCTTTGCTAAATATTTGCAATAGTCTGAGACACAGATTCAACATACAGGATTCACAAAACATAGAAGTCAATACATCAACACAACACAATAGAAGTCATATGAAGTTCGTCGCATGAAATAATGATACATGTCAACGCCACGTAGTTATAGAGTTCCATAAGAGTCCGATACATAGTTATAGAGTTCCATAAGACATAATGATAGACATAGTCTTTAACATAGTACACTACATATAAACATACATGTCAACGCCACGGGCAATTCCAATTCTGAAACGCTTCGTTGTACTCCTCAGTTGACATGATGTTAATTCCCTTTGTAGAAGCCAACTCCGCCTTGAAGTCATGCCAAGATTGACCCGTCCACTCATGGCTTGTTTGCCATTGTGAGACCAACATGTTATAGAAATCACGATCTCTCCACTCATAGACCCATGTTTGAGGTGGTTGGTTGCTCAATTCAGGAACAGTGTATGAGTAGTAATCATTTGATGACTCACTAGCACCGTATCCATAGTTACTTGAGGTGTCATTAGAGTAAGAGGACTCACTCCCATAGCCATAATAATGTTGCCTAGTCGAGGGCCCAGGCATGGTCGTCCTCTGCGACATAGGAGCGCCATGGTCCTGATCCTGTGTAGCGTGAGTGAAGCTGGTCTCACCTGCAAAATTGTTGTCAAGAGTAAATAAACAAGAAGTACGTGACATAACAAAGAAATGTACGATAGCGGTACCTGTGAAGTGGATAGGCTCATGTCGCGGCTCCGATGTGTGTCCCTGAGCGGCCCCATCTCCACCATCGCCACCATCACCATCATCATCATCTTTAGATGAGGCAGAGCTACTGCCACCTGACTCTTGGTACGTTGGACTGCCTTTAGCAGTGTCACTAGCGGTGGACTCATCGCTACCGACTAGCTGTGCATCAACATCAACAACCTTCAAGGTAAAAAGCATCAACATCAATAAACTCCAATCCACGTCAACAAAGAGAAAGGTAAAAGCAGAAGGTTGTTGATGTTGATGCACAGCTAGTCGGTAGCGATGAGTCCACCGCTAGTGACACTGCTAAAGGCAGTCCAACGTACCAAGAGTCAGGTGGCAGTAGCTCTGCCTCATCTAAAGATGATGATGATGGTGATGGTGGCGATGGTGGAGATGGGGCCGCTCAGGGACACACATCGGAGCCGCGACATGAGCCTATCCACTTCACAGGTACCGCTATCGTACATTTCTTTGTTATGTCACGTACTTCTTGTTTATTTACTCTTGACAACAATTTTGCAGGTGAGACCAGCTTCACTCACGCTACACAGGATCAGGACCATGGCGCTCCTATGTCGCAGAGGACGACCATGCCTGGGCCCTCGACTAGGCAACATTATTATGGCTATGGGAGTGAGTCCTCTTACTCTAATGACACCTCAAGTAACTATGGATACGGTGCTAGTGAGTCATCAAATGATTACTACTCATACACTGTTCCTGAATTGAGCAACCAACCACCTCAAACATGGGTCTATGAGTGGAGAGATCGTGATTTCTATAACATGTTGGTCTCACAATGGCAAACAAGCCATGAGTGGACGGGTCAATCTTGGCATGACTTCAAGGCGGAGTTGGCTTCTACAAAGGAATTAACATCATGTCAACTGAGGAGTACAACGAAGCGTTTCAGAATTGGAATTGCCCGTGGCGTTGACATGTATGTTTATATGTAGTGTACTATGTTAAAGACTATGTCTATCATTATGTCTTATGGAACTCTATAACTATGTATCGGACTCTTATGGAACTCTATAACTACGTGGCGTTGACATGTATCATTATTTCATGCGACGAACTTCATATGACTTCTATTGTGTTGTGTTGATGTATTGACTTCTATGTTTTGTGAATCCTGTATGTTGAATCTGTGTCTCAGACTATTGCAAATATTTAGCAAAGGTCATGCCAAAATTTTCATCTTTTTTGCCTATTTTTTCGGGTTTTTACAGTCGGCGCCGGTTTCACATTTCTACCGGCGGTTTACCGGAAAATATGACCGGTTTACCGGTAAACCGGACCGGTTTACCGGTGAACTCGGAATTTTCGAGTTCAAATTTTGGTTTTTGAATTTTGTGCCGGTTTCCGACCGGTTTTCGCGGTTTTCGCGAAAACCGGTGATTTCGGTGGGCGGCGGTAGCGACGAGTAGAACGGGAATTCAATCCTTGAGCTTGATTAGTACGTACTCAGAAGATCCTAGCTAGCTAGTGGTACGAATTCCAGACCAGACCAGACCTCAGTTCAGGAAGGGAGAAAAATAAAAAGATACGGAGGACCAGTTGCAATCGGCAAGTCGACCAGTCGACCCGGCCAGCAGTAGGTTAAAGCGACATGACCTCGACAAAGCATGTTGCGAGATGCATTTCACCGGCAGACGGCCTGTCCTCTCCTGTGCAAGATCGAGCATATATATTCACCGCGAATCACGTTAGGCTCTCCGCTTCGGTGGGGAATTGAAGTCGGATTAGTGCGATTTTGCCTTTGACTAGCTAAACTACTAAGCATAACGGTTAGCTCGCACCGACCACGATCACATGGTTTTTCTGGCACTCGTATGGCTATTTAACCTACATTCACACGTAGCCCGAATCCATATATAGTAAACTTGGTGGTTTTTACGTACGAACTTGCTCTAGAAGACACCACGGTGATCAAGTTTCAGAATTGTTTTGCTCGTATTTGGGCACACTGAGCTAATGGGTAATGATACTGAGATAAGTATTCTGAAACATCGCCAAGAAAGAATGCTATTTAGTTCACACAATACACAATAAAATACTCCATCTTAAAATGCAAGTAGTGAGATGACTCCATGTCATTTTTGCCCGCCACTGCCGAGGTGTTTTCATGTGCTGTAGTGACGGGCTGCAGTGTGCCCGTCTAAAACACTTTCGTCACTTTGCAGGCTTTTATTGGACCATCTCCTAAATGCCCTTTATTTAAGGTTTAATGTCTTTTACTACAAATGTACTTGTAATTTGAAATAACTATTGACTGGCCGTTAAAGATGTTGAACTTAATTTGTGTGCAAGCCAAAAAAAAAAAAGAAAAAAGATGGCCCCTAGTAGGACACACGGAGGACCGGCGCCTCCAGGACAGAACACACCCGTCGGCCCCTCGCACACTCCAACGTGCGCTCGCCCCCGGACCAGCTGACTGGACGGCACACATCCCATGCCGTCCGAAGTCAACGCGAGCATAGTGGTGTGGTGTCCGTATCCACCCTTGCCTTGTCCGACGGCAACGGCCCGGGGGCCGACCATAACCCTACAGGCGCGCAAGTGGCAACCGTACCCGTCGCCCAATGATCTCCCATCCTCCCGCCCCGCGTGGACATTTTTGATCCGATCGAGCACGAGCAGAGCGCGCGCTGCCATGTCAACCAAGGACACACAGAGAGCCCCCTCGTGTTTGCGTGATCGCGTCCTTGCATAGTTGCATGGATGGAGCTGGCCTGCCGGGCGGGGCAGAGAGTACTTTGATCCACTTGCCCAGACGGTCGGGCAGCGAGAGCGAGAGATTTCCGTATGAGACGCTGCGGTTTTCAACCGCAGATTAATGGGCGCGCGCGATGCACGCACACGCGCTGCGTTGTTTGCCAACGATGAGGGGGATATCGGTGCGTGGAGAGAATCTTCTCCTCCTGCTGGTGCTGCTGCCCCGTCGTCGTCGTCCAACGAGAAAACACCACGGTGAAGCGGTGGCACGAGTGCCCGGCGGCTCTGTCGTCCTCGGATTCGCTGGAACGCGACGACGACGCGCCTGCCTTGCCTCTCTGCCTTGGGAAGCTCAGCTGCAACAGGCAGGCAGGCGAGTGGGTTTTTGGTTGGGTTTGCTTCGCGTGGACGCCAGCCCATAAATGGCTGGTCGGTCGGGGCGGGGCTCTGGCTCTGCCGGTCTCTGCGGCGCGGAAGCGTGGCCGCGTCGCGTCGCGTGGGTGGGCGACGCGCGCACGCAAGGATCCCAACGCTCTGAGCTGAGCTGAGATGAGATCATCCCCTATTCCACCGCGCAACGCGCAGAGCCGCCCGGCCTGGTGCGCGCGCTGCGCCCGTGCTCCGCGCGTCCTGTCTCGGCGTCTGATGCTCGCTTCCCCGCAGGCGAAAAACTGCTCGTCGTCCGGTCACGAGGTCGACAGACGTTTGCGTGCATGTGGTGCCGTGGTTGATGGCCACCCATCCATCTTTTTGAGCAACACCCATCCATCTTTTTGAGCAACACCCATCCATCAGTGAGACCGTGGCAGTGCCAGTGCGCGTGTTGCTCGAGTCCGGAGGAGGAGCGGTGGCGTTGCGTGGCTGGGCTTTGGGCTTCACGCTCAGGAGGCCCGCGCACGTACCCCCGCCTGTGGGCCCAAACAGGCGTCGTAGTGCATTCGGGCAGTTTCCGTCCAAAATAAAATAAAAATCTCTCCAAAATGAAATACTCGAAAACATTGGATCATCGAGCTAACAAAACTACATAATGCCTTAGGTTTCATGGTTAATGAAACAATTAAAAGGCATGATGATCCCATACCCGCTGCTCCATCATCCTCCCTCCCCTCTGTCTAGCCGAATCTTGAAGTGGCGCATCAGGCCAGCCGCAAGCTACCGGAAGGTTGCTCTGTCTCAAACATGGCGACTTTTTTTTTTTTGGGGCGAACTAAACATGGCAACCTAACCACAGGGAGATCGAAGCGCCCGCCCCCCATCATATTGCATGCAGACGGACAGCGACCTCTCCTAGCTCGGCACAATCAACCTGTAAAAAGGCTACTAGTCGTTCGCCCACAGATCAATGTACCCCCAGCTAGATGCTACCCTAAAAGCTGCTTGGCTTGCACACGTTGGACGCGCTAGTAGCCGGTTGGAGCTTGCAGTCGAGACAAGCGGAAGCCGACGCTGTTAGTAGGTCACTAGCGCGGGCTCGAACGAGACTCTCGCCGCGCATGGAGGATGATGGGACGGTTGATCCTCGCCGCACGGCCGGCCGGGGACCTCAACCTCGCCTGGCTACACGCCAGCCCCTGTCTAGAATCTAGGCTAGCTTGGATCGATAAACAGAGCTGCCTGTCGATCGCGGAGGACATCCCAACAGAACGTTGCCCCACATGCACACTGATATGATCGTTTCTGCTGTTATCCAAGGTGGTTCTATATGTTCTTGCAGAATGCACGAGCTTGAGAAACGTTTAGGGCTACTTTGGAACGCAGGAATTTCACAGGAATCACACAGGAATTTCACAGAAAATAGTTCAATTTCACAGGAAAAACGCAGGAAAGGAAATTTTTTCCTCCAATCCAAACGAGCTCTTACTAGTATATCAAACGGGGCCAAAATAAGCAGGAATGCACTCAGCTCGATCCCCATGAGCCCGTTGTAGGAATAGCAGATCTCGCTCTGGAGCAATGTGGTTTGCTTTCGGGTTCTCCGTCCTCCAATCCAGCCTCATCGTGCACACAGTGTGGGAAAAAAGCACGACTGCTGAACAAACCGCATTGCTGCCTGCCTACCCTGCTCCCCCACACGAGTGGCGGGCGTCGTTGGGGCTGTCCGTGTCGGACACCACCACGGCTCGCCGGAAAAGACAGCATTGGTGGGTGGGAGGTGACCCCGTCCTCCATCGCCGCTGTGCTCACACGTGCACGGTGGCCACGGCATGGCGGCAACGGCTTCCCTCTGTTCCGCATTATCGCGCCGTGGCCGCGAGCGATCGACGCGCATGCATGCATATCAGCGCACTCTACGTAGCGTCTGGAGCTTTGCCGTTGCACGGAACGGCCACGTCACAGGATCAGAGCTGCCTTTTGGGACTGGACGGACAGGCGACAGCCAAAGCCCGTCCCACCGATCCTCGGGAAAGTGACGGTCCAACCGGACCAGGATCGATCGGCGGGACGGGCCGGCGCTCCGGCAATCATTGCTTACCTAACTACCTAGCCGCCGATGCTCGCCGGTCCGCCGCAGCGCGATGTCATCATCGTCTCCACCGGATAGATCCTTGGGTTCCTGAAAGCCTCTCACTCAGACGAGGCTGCATTTCTGCCGGCTCGCATCATGCGCAATCATGCGTTGCACCGGCTTCATTCACCGCCGTGGGAATGTGGGTAATCTCGCGAGACCCATCATCATCGTTTACGGCTTACTCCCCCGTCCGTGATTAGCTGTCGAGCACTCACTGTACCGGCTCCGCTCGCTTTTCGCTTGGTGGTGGTAGCCTACGGATGAGCAGCAGCCATTCACGTGCGAACAGGGTACACCGGTTACAGCAAGGTTACAGACGGACACGCGGGTCCGGCAGGATGCTGCTCCCGGGTCCCACGTGTCAGTCGCCCAGCTAAACCGTGAAGGCTCTGCACCGAATCTCCCCCTTTCTCGTACGCGCGGTCTTGCCACGGGATCGAATCATGCCGTCGTCGCCAGCGCGATCTTGGCCGCGTCTTGGACGGCCGGCCTCGCTCCATCCTCGCGTGCTCGGCCATGATTGCACGCTGTTCACCGCGGAAAATATGCTCAGGGTCCAAGCGAGAGCATGCGTGATTGCGGGAATCATCGCCGTCCGCCCACGCTCGCGGATACCGACGGGCCGGCAATTCTCTTCTCTCACCCTGCCCTCTTCTTCAGATCATCGAGGAGGTGGTCATCGGATAAGCGCGGTGACCAAGCGCGTCGTGCCCCACCCAGAGAGAGAAGAGCAGGCACTGGTGGCTGCTTCCCTGCCGCATTCTTCTTCTTGTGTAGGCCCATTGTTCCCAGCTCCCGGATACCGATGAATGAATGTGCACTGCAATCATACTTTGCTGAGAAAGCAAATTGTTTTTTTGTTATTGTTTCTTCTTGCCGGTAGTGAAAAACAGAAGAGTCCTGGGCATACGTTTTGTTCCAAGAGCAAACTTTGTTCTGTGCTCTTGGAACACAAATCTGAGAATAGCAAAAGATTTGTTCTTGCTATGTACTACACAAACCTGAACATCTGATCCATGTTTCTGCTTACAACACAAATCTGAGAATAGCAAAAGAAAACCAGATATATCCTCGTATTGATCAAGTTAGTACAGTACTGGTGGAGCTAGAATATACATTTGGTATATAGACACTGCATGGACCTACAACATCAGGAGAGCAAGCACAGTGTGCATCTAATACAACAAGCATACATCCAATGTGCGGATACAGCTGTATTTTTGACCTAATAATACAACTAATACAACACAGTATAGATTAATTGCCAGGACTATTCAACTAGCCTAAGGTTAAAGATTAAAGAAGGTAACGCAGTTCCATCACGGCATCACCTTTGAGGAACATGGGTCAAGACTGCAACCTCGCTCCCGACCAGCTTTCATTTCGAATCCTCCAAGAATACCCAACCAGCCTCAGATTGAACAACAGATTCGCTTTGGATGTCTGTCTGGTACCGTCCAGTAGTGCCCCGTTTAAAAAGGACAGGACTTCAATATAATTCACTTTGGCAACCTTTACTGAAACAATGCATAGGCTGGGAGAGTTAAACGGCATTAAGGCAATACCGTGAGCCGTGCAGATGACAATGTCATGGATTCACAATACCGTGAGCCGTGCAGGAGACAGTGTCACGGATTTACAATCTCAGCTTAATGTGCTCTATGATTGGTTAAGCTGTTCCCTCAACCTCAGAACTTCGTGGCAATAGTAGGAAAGGTCCTTCTTCAGCTTGGTGGATGCTTCTTGGTACTTGGCATCCATGATCCTGTTCTCATTCACCGCTTCTCTGAGCAGTCCGCGATGCGCATCAAGTTCTGGTTCCAGCTTTAGAATTCGCATGCGAAGTTTCGTCTTCTCCTTGTTACTAGACATAGCATCCTATAACCAGAATCATGTTATGCGATATGTATTCCAAGTCAGCAGCCAGTTGCTGAAACAGCAAAGTTCCGTTGCAGTTTAACTATGATTCGTTTGAAAATTAAAGTTAACTGACATGACATAGTGAGAAAGTCTGCTTAAGATGTGATGTTTTCGGACAGATGGAGTCATTTTTTTCAACTGATCAATATCTTCATAAGTATTCAGAACATCAGGCTGGACATATCAAAATAGTAGGGAAGATGTGTTACCATTACAGTTTATTTAGGTTTTGAGCATACATCGCTATACAAAGTGACAAGATGATTAAAAAAGAAACTTTTCTTCATGAAAAGCAATAATCTTACTACAAAGGTAATTCTTCTTTCGTGAGGAACATACTAGTTATTCTGTGCACGAATAGCATCACCAGCTAGAAAGTACTCCCTCCAATCACAAGAAACAAAAAAAACATTGAACTGCTCTAATCGCCGGAACAGAAAAGATTGAACTAGACATGAGTTCAACTCTTACAGGAACCTAGAAGCTTTCTCATGCTAATCAAGAATATACAAGGTTCCAAAAAAGAAAAGCTTCCCTGAAAACGACCTATAATATAACTCACATCAGTCCACTAAGGACTGCATGGTTACCAGATATTTTGGGGTTATCCATCCTTTGAATTATGTGAAGAAAATATGAAAACTCAAAGCAAGGAAAAACATGCATCAAACAAACAGATGGAGTATCCTATGACATAAAGCAACAATAGGCTGAATGCTTACATTTTTCATTTTGACTTCCATGTCAGAAATTCTGGAGCTCAACTCATCTATTGTAGTTTTGGCATGTCCTAACTGCGTAACCAGGACAGGGAATATAAACTTAATTGCAATGAGATAACCAATATATATTAGTAAAATAGTAATCTAAACTTGCCTTTCTGTTACAGTTTTCCTTTAAAACTTCTAGTTCATTGATGATTAACCTCATTTCTTTTGTCTCAGAAAGTAAATTATTACGCTCTTCCATAACCGTCAATAGTTGCTTCTGAAGTTCCTGTTCAAATTGGAGTCAACACACAGCCATAGCAAGAAACAGTAAACAAGTGTTGCCCACTGGGAAATATCAATGTGAAAACAAAATATCTGCTCAAGTGAGGTTTTCACAGAAGTATTAGCATTGAGCCACGACAATATAATGTAATACACATTACATCATAGGTTTCTTTATGTTGAGAAACTTTGAGTTCTCAAAGAGAGGAATAAAATGAATGGAGATTAAAGACTTTCACGTACAGGATCATTAATGGTTCTTCCTTTCTCCAAAAGTTGATCTGATCCTTTACAAGCCTCACTGCCGCAAGAGACATTTCTATTATAAATAAGCACAGTAATCAAGCCTGAAGCAAAAAAATAACACATTTATGCTTTCTACGAGGAACATTATTTTAAATTTATTTTTATGGCCCAAACCTGTATCTGATTTACTGTGTAAATATGTTTCAGAACTTCTACGTGTTCTCTATTAAGGGTATAAGTGTAAACTCCTAGTCCTAGGGTTTCCCATCGTCTATATATATGACCCATTAACCTCATTCTAATCCATCATTTGTTCAATCCAATACAGCATTCATATTTGTAACATTCTCAGCACATTAATAAAAGTGTACAGTTCTGTTACACCATACTTGTTCAAGTATGTTCTTATATTTCGAAATACATCTCATTAAGAGGATTTATCTAATCCATCATTTGTTCAATCCAGTACAGCATTCGTATTTGTAACATTCTCAGCACATCAATAAAAATGTACAGTTATGTTACACCATACTTGTTCAAGTCTGTTCTTATATTTTGAAAATACATCTCATTAAGAGGATTTATCTTTAAAAATGAGAACCCTTGCTAGCCTCAGGAAAAAAAATTATGGCAAAAAAAATTAAAAATAACTCATGTACATGTTATAACATATCATGTTAATCTTTCAGCCCATCAACACCAAACCACAAATGGAGACATGTAGAGCCTTGATGGAAAAGGTATGGAGAGAAGACTGACCAGCATTTTATAGCTTTCTCATTCATGTCATTCTCCAGGGAAAGAATCAATCTGTCCTCCAGAGTTTTGCACTGTTTTTTGCAGTTCACCAGCTCTTGCCTCACCTAGTAGTGGAATACATTTATTACGAATGCAGAAGTTCCTTGGATCTTCAGTGAAAAGGAACATAGAACGTTCAACGTTTCATCAAAAAAAAAAAGGAACATAGAACTATATTCAACTATGATCAAATTTATAAAATATAATCAGTAGGGATTTTGCCCTCCTGTTCATTCAAAAAAAAGGAACGTTGAACTATATTCAACCCAAAGCTCCTTAAATATCAATATTCGTACAAATTACATTGTTTACATTAAACCCAATGCCCCTTTGGGCCATCTTATTAGTGCCCACATATGCAAAACGGACCTGTTAGACACGCCAATTGTAAATGGGCACAAAGAATATGGTAACTGTCGAATGTACCTTAGTTAGCTCATCATTGCAGTTACTCAATCTCAGATTAGCTGCTACATATTCCTTCTCCTTTGCTGTCCACATGGATATTTTAGACTCCATGTCCAGAAGGGCATCAGTAAGTTGCTGCAGTGCATAACAAAAAACATATGTAAATTTCACACAACTTGATGGATAAAGATATAGTGCTATACCATTCCCATGTCTTCTTTTTCCCTTGATATAGAATCAAGAGCAGCCTCCAATCTTTTAATGGTAGATTCAGATGCACATGAACTTTTTGTCTGCATCATAAAAGCTAATTTCATTGCGAGAATATTGAGTAGTAAACATAATGCACAAGAATAAATCTGACAAAGGATATTTGGATTTTGAAAGAAATCTATTGTATACCAAGACTGCAATCTTCTCACTCAAGGAATCCCTCTCAGATTCTGCTAAATTTAACTTATTTACATGTTCTTCTAACTCCGACGTCAGAATCTCTACTTTCGATAAAGCTTCGTCCTTTTCGGCAATTGAAGTACTTAGAGCTTCTTCTAATGAAGAAATTTCAGCTTTCATATCAGCAGCATGCATCTCAAGATTATGATAGTCCTCCTGCATATAAAACCAGAAATGAGATGCAAGGTCATAAAGTGATTGTAAGTTCCAGAGTCTAACGATAAGTTATACATTCACAACCATCATGGATAAGGACAACTGGATTTCAAGAAAGTCTTTGAAATGAGTTGCAACATGCACTTTTCCATGTAGGACATTCAGGAAAATTTATGGCATGCTTACAATGGACAAAAGTAAGGAATTATCAGAATTCAGAAAATTAGGAAATAACCGGCCAATAGACCAGTAATGATGATTTCAATCCACATTGGAAGATCCGACCTCAAAAATGCTGCATTCTAAAACATACTACCTCTGTTTGCCAATTGTTGACGTTCCCAAACAAGCAAATGAACTAAAAATGAACTACTGAGCGCTGTTGGAACGACATCAAATTAAATATGGAGGGAGTGCTGTTTAATGTAATAGAAATGGAGCGTACAGTCAGTTTGTGGTTGACTACAATATAACAGAAAACTTGTTGATTACAATAATCTTTACCAGCACCAGTAAGACATTTCAGCTATAGTGACACTGATGGTTAAATGCAAAAGGAGATTTATAATTTCTTTTGGAAAGCTATGGATCTTAACATTTACTCATTAAATAGCTGTAGTGATTCATGAAAGTGTAACTGCAGGCCTGTAGTTACAAATGACAAATCGCTGAAGACGAGGTATATGCAAAGATTAAGGAATATGAATAGGGAGATCATGACCTCCATCTGGACAGCTTGATTGAAAAATCCAGCAAGTTCTGAATTCATTTCATGTCTTTTGTCAACGGCATGTGAATCACGTTTCTTTAAATCGCGTTCAAGAAAAGTCCTCTGGCTTTCCAATTTCTTTATTTCTTTGAGGGCTTCTGCCTTTTCACTCTGGAGAAAAGAACATGTACTGATGGTACATCAGAAAGAGCAGAATTTTAAATTGCAATAGAATGTACAGCAATAAGAGAGCAAGTTGATAACCTGAAGTTTAATTTTCTCTTGAATGGAGGTCTTAAGCTTGTTCTCGGTTTCTCTTAATTTTGTTTTCGTTTTCTCAAGTTCCTTTCGGATAGATTCTTTTTCTTTCATCAAAGCAGATGATGACAAGGTCTCTACTTCCTTCTGGAGTGCTAGGAATCCCGAGAGAATGCTATCCTTCTCCATTTCGTGCAGGAGAGTACACTCCTGAATAAAATCGACAGAATTAGAGCACAAATATTAAGTTAGGAAATTTAACCATTTACGAGAGCTTAGTCACCGACATCTACTGTCTTCTCACAGCTTTCCAGACTGGACTTCAGCCTATCAATTTCACTTTGCTGATCTTGGGACTGTTCATTCAGAAGTTTCTGCACTCAAATCAAAGGATTGTTAACAAACAAAATTTCATGGAACTTAGGTTCCTTACGAAATGAAAGAATTCGAATATACCTTCTCTGATTCAAGTTTGCAAATCTTGTCCATCAAACAGGTCGACAATTTCTCATAATCCTTAGTTATAGAACTGAGCCGTGTTATATCTTCATGGGCAGACTGCTTCACTTCCTGGAAAGCACAATTAAGGATTACGATCCTGTTGGCACTCAAAGCTATATTTCAAATAAGATGGTTTATTTAACAAAAGGACATGATTAATCAAGTACTCAAAATGGGAGAAAACATACATGAATTCCTTGTGCCATCGATGAGAGATTTTGACCGAGTTCATCAACCAAAAAAAGAGCACGGTCAACTGCACATCTTGATTGATCCATCTCCAAATTTATTTCTCGAGCCTCAATAAATACACTGCTAAGGAAATAGTGTTCAACTTCCTGGAAATCACATAATGTAGTATTCATGAATCCAGTCATATTAATAAGTCTATGATAACAAAATGGATCTGGAAACAAACTGAAAACTAAATGATACAATGTATTACAAAAGGAGGAAACATGCACTGAGAATAGAAAGTACTCGTTTAGATTTTCCAGTTGCCGATAGTGTGGAAAGCTTTTCATTAGCAACTTTCAATTGTTCCTGTGCAGCCAGAGCATTCTGCTGAAGCTGCAAATAAGCAAATAACGCATATAGTCAGCACAGTTGCAGGATAAAGAAGGAATTTCAGTGGAACTTTTGAAAAATAGTGGCAAAAGAATGAAGGTCGAATATTCTAAATCATTTGTTAGGGTTGTAAGGGACCAGAGTATTGTTGTATAGTAGAAAACACAAGAGTAGACCCTATTGTAGAAGTGGAATACCGCAAATACCCCAAACAAGTTCGACAGATTCTACATGCATATAGTGAAAGGAGATGTAAAGCTAAGCAAGGCAGATCAAGCAAATGAAGCAAGAACACTGGAGAGTACCACTCCAATATACATCGAGTTATTGGGGGTAAATATATAAAGAGAATTTGAACAAGGATTGCAAATACTGGTATCTTATGACATATTATTAGATATGGGAGCAATAAATAGCTAACAGCTTTCAAGTCTGCAGTACCGGAACGGTAAATTCAAGTACATGGATAAGGATGTGAATTATGAATTATCTTGAGCACTGAGCAAATATGACAGTATGCAAATGATATGATCATAAAACTAGCTTGCATGTGTAAATATAGCCAAGTGGTCACAATATATTGCAAGTTTGAACTTTAATTGACAGAATCTGATACAATTCACCTCTTCATACTTCTCACTGAATGAAGCCTTCTGCTGGGTAGCCAATTCAAGAACTTCATCCAAATTACTTTGAATAGAACTCTTCTCTAGCTCCAACAACTTGATCTGCATGGAATATTCACAACATTAATATAACTTCATTTTAGAATTGGTGATAACAGGAGAGAAGATTAGCACCTGATCTTGAAGTTGTTTAATGACAAGAATTGCTTCCGCCTCTCGAGAAGACAAGCTATTAGCTACAGAAGGCACAGTGCTTTCCTGACTCAGCACAGCACCATTTCCATGATTAGGATCGTGGGGTACCATTACTTCATCAACTGACCCATTGAGTTGCCCCTGATCTGATTTCTTCTGGCAAGATCAAATATTTCAGCATCCAGAAAATGCATGCAACAACAACAATAAAGCATCAATTAGGATCACGGATTTATTAAATGTAAAGTGATAAATATATTACCATTTTATTTGGTCTTCTTCGGCTTGTAACAAGCACAAAAGCATGTGAGTCAAGAAGGGAAGCATCTCCATTGTCTTTTGATAAATCACCAGATAAGCAAGCGTCAACACAAGGCTCACTGTTCTCATGGCTTCCCTGGAGTAGCTCTTCAAAACGTGGTGGCATTCCCATATTACGCCCATGCCTAACGATGCTGCTTGTAGGGCCTTCCTGGACAGCTTCTAAACTCTGCATGTTGTTTAGAGATATTCTTAATACAACCAGACATCTTAAAGGTGAATAGCTCCCTAATGATTTAAGTATGAAAGAAAACATATGAACATAAATATGACATGAATACAACAATCTGCATAAACACACAAAGAAATGACGTGAAACAAATGTAATCATGTTTTTCCCTCCGAATAAAAAAAACATATGTGATCCTTTCCAGCATGCAAAGAAAATGATGAAAAGCAAACGCACTATCAGAGAGATAATATTTAAAAACAGTTAAGTATGTAAGAATCAATTAACCAATAGTTCCATCGCCATCAAGAACAAGCAATGGGCCTCTAGACTATGAAATGTCAACCTGAATATGTTGAAAAAATCATTGATGATGATACCTCAACACCAGATTGCCTTGTGAATGGCCCAGGACACCATGTTACCCTTCTTTTGTTCTGTTCAAGAAAGGAAAGTGAAAGCATTTGTACATTCTTTAGTTGTCAATGTAAAAGAAGCAGTTGTGTAGTGACTCATATGAAAGCATTCCGCTTCAATCTATCTGCAACCAGACTTGGGAACAAAAATTGAGGACCAGCGAGCAAACCTCAAGCTCATATGAACTCTATGACACTCCCTGGTAGAGAAATATCATATGTTAACTTACCTTAGTAAAAGCGGTGTTTCTGTCATCTCTGTCTGAATTTAAAACCAATGAGCTAAGATTTTCAATTTTTTTCGCTTGCTCAATCAAGCGTCTGTCACGCTGCTCTTTAGCTTTTTTTTCCTCCTCCAACTCTAAGGCGATTCTCTCCTTTTCCAGTTCACTCTACAAACAATAATCAGGTTACCTGATGGACCACAAGTGCATAGCCATGAATGGAAATAAGAATGCTTCAGAAAGCAACCTGTAGCAACGTGTTCCGCAAATTCAGAATTTCTTCCTCCCAGTGTTCACTTTGAGATGCCTAAGGCCGGAATGAGTATAAGATTTGTATATTCAGGCTGTACAGATTTAAAATTACGATATTTCTGAAACATACCCGAAGTTTTGCTCGAAGTTCTTCGATTTCTTTCTTTTGGCGTTTTAATAATGCAGCATCAGTCATAATCTGCAATATATACAATGTAAGAATTTATGCACAGAGATTGTAATCTAATTGGCTTCGGTAACATGTTAATACCTCATTAACACATGCACAGTTTGTAACCCGTAGTGCTCTGCTAGCAAATTGCAAACTGCTTTTTGTCTCATCTGCATGAATCTAGAAAGTACAAAACAAATAGTTTACAAGCACATTGATAAAGTGTTATTCATTGATGCTACAATGTCTATTTTTACCTCATAATTTTGTACTTGATTCGTTGTGTAATATGTCACGTTCATAAAATGGGTGAAATGTGTAATATGTCACAGGAGCAACCAGTAAACAAAATCAATAGATCATGTTTAAAGTTTAAACATACAGTAAATGAGGGGTGTTGAGTAATCCACACTTCATGTCCAGATTTGCAGGAAAGATCACAATGTTTTTCCTAGTTCCATTGTTCAAACAACACAAGAACATGATCAATGGCAGATGATATTGAAGAAATGTAGCATACCTGTGCAAGTGTTATATTACAAATGATAGCCGTGTTAGCATTTCCACCCAGAGCAGGTTGCAATATCCTTGTAAGTTTGCTATCACGGTATGGAACATGTCCGCTGATAAAAAAATCCATTATTAAAGCAGATGTACCAAAAATCAGAATAAGAAGAATAAAAAGAATTACTCACCCTTGACCCTCTACGCCCTCACTAAGTTTTTTTATGACCGTACCAAGAGTCATGAGACTTTTGTTAATGTGAGAACCCTCCTTAAGCCTCACACCCTCTGCACCAGTTTTTGCAGCACGTTCTGAGCCAGCTAAATCCACAAGGTTCTGAAATGTGGAATATTCTCATATAAATGGCGCAAAAATGACAAAAATCACAAGGCAGCAGTGAAATAAGTACCCCCATGATCACAAATAAGTTCAACAAGATCTGTTAAAAAACAGCCTTGATATTTTAGTTTTGGGTAAGCCTGTGTTTGTATTGATGTTACACTGGTTCAAGGATAGACATAGCTACATCTTCCCAACTAAATCATATTTAGGCCCCCTTCGGTACAGCTCTCAATCTTATTTAGCCATGCAGCATTTGACAAGTCACTATCTCCTTGATGATTAATCATTCATAAAATAAAAGAATTTAATTTCAGACATAAACTTCTTAGAGGCATGTGCCCATTTTATGGCTTTCTTATTTACGTGTGCACAAGTCCAAGATATCAAATAATCAAAAGCGTAGGGAGTAATGTGCAACATCAACCTACAGATACCAGACCCAATCTGCATGTTCATAAAGGTACTAATAACCAAGTTTCAAAAGTTTGAATTAGATTGCTTCAAATCACTAACAATTGATTACTGGAGAGATTACTTAATAAAGAGTGGAAAACTGCATGTACCAGAACAGATACTCGAACAGCATCACAGGAATCTCCAGGTTCATTGTCGTCAACTTTTTCCCTACTCTCAATTACCTGGGTATTCAGTGGTATAAGAATCAAGATTGTGGTGCCATTTGTACATAATACAAAAGACATACAAGCATACCATGCGGAAAATAGTATGAGAGCGGCTGCTGTAGATATTCATGTTAGTCTCCCCAATATGACGGTGAGCTGCAGTTTAGCCAGCATATCGTCTTGAAGAATGGGTCATAATTTAACTGAGCAAGCAAGCATTTAAGAAAGCTTACATTCTCCAAATGACATTAAACTCATGACTTGTTCGGGACATGTAACAATCTCTTCTCTTAAACCAGCAACATATATCCCTCTCTTCAAATAAAAGTAGATGCAAAAGTAAGCATGCGGAAGCGGAACAACTATTCAAAAATTGTATTGGTGACAGATTTGATATTAAAAGTTAGAGTGCTTACTTCAGGGCTCTCATGAATCTGCAACTTTCGATGTTCTGGAACCAGAAGGTCATTAATCTCTTCATTATAAATTTCCATGTAAGACATGCGGAGAAGGAATTCTCTATCCGCATTCTACAATACAACCAAAGTCAGGCCAGAAATAACCCAACAGATAATAGAAAATAATAAAAGGTGCCATGGTGATGACCCGCTCGTTAAGAAATATGCTACAAAAATTACGCAAATATTAAATACATCAAATAAGTAAAGTCCGAGTAGTGTCTAGGAACAATCACATCTGTAATGTTCTACACAGTACATAACACAATAACAGGTTGAGGAGGAACCAAACTCTTATGTAATCAGTGATTCAGTAGACATCAATAACAATTCCAGACACACACGTGTTTCACTTTGGTATATTTTAAGTGTAAAACAACAATATGGCGTAAAAGTAATCAACAAGCAGAATAAAGAATTGTTGTTGGACACTAAAAAAAAACAAGGTACCTCTTGAATATGCTGGAACAAACCATGAACTGCAAGAGGAATGATTCCTTGCTCATTAGCAGATCCCCTCATTGTGTATGTCTTACCACTGCTTGTTTGCCCATATGCAAAAACAGTGCCTATCATATAAAAGCAGCAAATTTCAGAAAACTACAAGTATTTGCACCTGAGTAACACAAACTACGTCTTTTGAGTCCAATTTCAGAAAATAATGATTATCTGCACCTATATAACAAAAAATTACGTTTTTATTGACCTGCCCCTACCTGTCAGCCACACATTCCAGGTCAAAAAGTCATAGTTTTGCATTACAGGGGGTGCAAATAGTTGTACTTTTCTGAGACTAAACAGAAAACTCGTAGTTTTGTGCTACTACGGTGCAAATAGCTGTATATCATGAAATTTACTCTATTAAAAAACTTTCAAATCAACGGACAGATACCCAATTAATTCATTTATTGTATTTAGTGTATGAACAAAAACAGTGGATAAAATAAACAAGAAAAAGTGGATATATAACAAAAACAAACTCTTATCTCTGAAGAAAGATCAGAATTGTTGAACGAAAAAGAGAAATACAAATGTATAGTTAGACAGCCTTGGGTATGCTGAATGCCGCAGTGACTAAAAAAGTTAAAGCGCGTAGTAAGACCATGATACCAAGGAAGAATTTAAAGCTAAGCATGTGACCCGGCCTGGGAAGGAAGGGCACCAGATAGCCGTATTTGCTTATTTGGACCAGAGTAGTTTTAATAGCTAAATATGTGTGTGGCGCTTAGCTGGGGTCCACATCGTACTGGGGACAAATGCCATTGAGCACAGAAGAAAGGAGTCAAGCACATATTTATGTACTAGTACTTGTTCTCCAATACAATTCTACCTCCTCCATCTAGGCTTCTTCAAATCCCCAACTCATTACAAAATCTCACAAACTCCCTTCTAGTTGGTAACTCTACAGCTTTTAGATATAGTCACTAGTGACTGCTAGAAGCCTAGAAGGCCAGAACAAAACCCAGCTAGAGGAAATCTGGGTTGCTAACAAGGTAAGTACAGTGTAAGCTGAAAAACCTGTAATGACGTGGTGATCCTGACTTAAAATGGGAGTACGACCCCAGTTTCTACTGAAAATGGTGTGCATGGTTATCGGTTCCTATAATAGCCACTGCACATGCATCACAAAAAATATGTCATGTTCAACTCAACATGGCTCAACTTTAACTAATATAGCCTCCAAAATGGTTTAGACAAGCTGCTTGCAACTCCTCATATCTTTTACTAATTTATCTTTTTTAGATACCGCTGAGACAGGACATTACTAATTAGATACAAGCTAGAATCTGCCATAAAACACCCACTCAACGAAATCCAAGATGGGAGCCCGCTGCTCAGCTGTGACTATTTCCGAAATGCAATTGGACCCAGTTAGTACAAAACAGCCCTGGACATGCTTAACACAGCAACTACAAAAATGCCAAAAGGCATAGTGATTTTTAATGATTCCAAAGATATAGTGACTAGAGACAACTAGAAGCCTTAGCTGGAGAAAATCTGGGCTGTTGACAAGACAGACATTTGGGTTATACTGATTTAACAAAAAGATATGAGCTTGAAATAGTCGTTAGAAAACTAAAATCAAACGAGGATGTTACTAACGTCTTGAGTCTTGACTTTGCATTACAATACATGTCCTGCATGACATGATTTGGCCTTATTGAACAAACAACCATAACACCTACAAAATGAAGGCTAAGCTACAGGTTGAAACAAGGCTAATAGTTCATAATCATGTTTCTGGGCGAGATTAGCTATATTCCCACAGTCTGCGATAAAACACCTAATCAACATAGAACATCAAAGGCGATCGATACCGCCTAGTTCGCCTAGGAACGGAAATAGAAACCACAGGACGCAGAGGGAGTGAAGTACCGTTAAACCCTCGCACCACGGAGTCGACGATGTGCTTGGTGCGGGCCTCGTACACCTCGGAGGTGCGGCACTCCTCGCCGAAGATCCTGTCTGGGAGGACCCAGCGCGAACTCTCAGCAAACGTGCCGTCTCAAGCGAATCGGCAGCAAGCTGATTTGAGAGGAGGAAGGGCGGAGATTGCTCACCGAATTCGAAGCGGGTGGAAGGCTGCGTGCTGAGCGCGATGGAGTTGCCGGAGATCCGCCACGGGGTGCTCCTCGCGTCTTCGGCGGAGAGCGGCCGCGAGCGCACCGCGACGTGGATCCGCTCCATCGCCGGTCGGCGGCGGCCGCTGTCAGGGAGACGGCGTGAGGGGAGCGGTGGTGGGGATTGGCAACCGTTGCGCTGCGGGGATTTCAGATGTGGAGTTTGGATTTTGGTTTTCCCGCTTGGTGAAAGGCGAACAACCGATTTCTTTTTCTTTTTTTTTTAAGCTGGGGGAGGGGGGCAACCTATTTCACCAGTGCGGTAGCGCTTCTTTGGGTGCTTTGTAATTTTTTTTTCTTTTGGATAATATATATATCTGTATTACAAGGTCAAGGATATAAATACACGTACGAATACAGATATATATATGAGGATACAGGGATAGCTGACCTAATCCAACTCCACAGACTCCACTAATGGAAGAAAAAAACACACACACAGAGAACTCTAGCCCCTATGCTTGTCGAAGCTGTCATAGTTCGCCGTCCCCAGCCCTCATCTCTGAAGAAGACATCAGAAACAGGCAAAATCCGACAACACGATCAGGAGAAACCCCATCACATGAAGGCTCTAAAGACAGGGCTCCCATAAAAAACGAGATAAAGCCATCATTGGAAAATCCATCAGCCGGGGTCCCGGGGACACTAGTTCAAGATCGCCGGCTGTTGTAGCTTTGTCATAAAATGCTGCAGCTTATGAATACAGGTAAGTTTTTATAACTTGATTAAATATTTTCATCCATATTTAACTTTTTGTAAGATCCAAACATTTTGAAATTATTGGTTATTGTATTCAAATGGTTTGACTCGTATATTTGAAAATGTGAATGGCTTGCTTACATTCCAAGGTCTAATGGTGCCGTTGGCATCAACAACGCATGCAACTTGTATTGCACATAGCTGAAACTCTTTTGACAGTCAATCCATGGGTCATATAAACATTGCAACTTGCTGGTCTATCCACACGGGTCATAAAAAAAGGACATGCAAAGGTTACCGCGCCGTGTTTCTAATCTGTTTTAAAAACTTACATACAAACAGATAAATAAGCTAATTAGTAATCGCTCTACCGTCCCTCTAACAATGTTGTGACAGTCAATCCATTCGAAGAGCTGCTAGTATTTTCTCCTGTTTTCCCTTGGTTTCCCATGTATGAGAAATACACAGGCTGTTTTGGGACTGAAAGTGGTGTAGACTCGTTCTCCAGCATGGTCACCACTGATGACATGAGCGGCCTGTAATCTGGATTGTCTTGTACACATAGGAGTCCTATCTGGATACATCGTAGAACTTCGGTCAGGGAACAACTCGTAGCCAGGGATGAGTCCACCAGATCCATCGCCTTGCCATCCATCCATAAGCTCCATGCCTGAACCAGTGGAATAAAATGACACGTGAAATTAAGAACTTAATAAGCTTTTTGTTTGAATTATGAAAAGTTAAAGCATGCCACTGTGCTTACATAAGCAAGTAGGTTAGGGAAGCCCTTGTAGTGACTTAGAGTAATCTTCAACCCACTTATAACCTCCAAGACTATGACACCTAAGCTGTATGTATCTGACTTGACTGAAAAGGCGCCATCCATTGCATATTCAGGAGACATGTAACCACTGCTCAAAAGAGGCGCAAACGATTTGAATAAAGTATATAGAAATAAAATTCATTTTAAAAATTACGGAAACGATCACTCACTATGTCCCAACAACTCGATTGGTAGTTGCTTCTTGTTGGTCGCCACCAAAGATTCTTGCCATACCGAAATCAGATATCTTAGGGCTCATATCGGCATCCAGCAGAATGTTGCTTGGTTTGAGATCCCGGTGTACAATAGTCAATCTTGAATCCTGGTGGAGATAAAGAAGTCCTCTAGATATTCCCTTGATTATCTTGAAACGTGTTGGCCAATCAAGGACATATTTACATCCAGCATCTGAAAATAGTGGCACTGTAACTTGTAAGCATTTCCAGAGGTAATAACTATGTCAGATGTTTTCTTTTGGGAATAAATTGAAACATACCAAAAATAAAGAAATCCAAGCTTTTGTTTGGTAAGTACTCGTAAATCAGCAACTTCTCGTCTCCATGGATGCAGCACCCAAGAAGCCTGACGAGGTTTCTGTGCTGCAATTTTGCAATCAGCACAACTTCATTTCTGAATTCCTCTACACCTTGTCCAGAACCCTGACCGAGCCTTTTGATTGCAACCTCTACGTTCTGTCCCAGCGTACCCTGCATGAGTTCCCAATTCTTCTCAAACTGAACAAGTAGCATTGTCATAAACAATTCTAATATTTTTGCCTGAAAGTTTTATTCTCGAACCTTGTAAACCTTCCCGAAGCCACCTTGCCCGAGCATATTGTCCTCAGAAAAATTGTTGGTTGCAGCCGCGATGTCTCCAAAGCTGACAAACGGAAGCTCTATATTATCATCCCCAAGTTCGATTGGCGCACTCGAGTATCCCAGGATCGCTTTCGTCATAATATCCTTGCTCCGACGTTTGCCTGGCAGGAAAAGCAACACCATTCGTTATTAAAAATTGGACAGAAACATCGCTCCTAATCATACTGCTTTGAGGTGAACTGTGTCAGATTCTACCTCTAAGCCTGCAGACCCAAACAAGGAACACGCCAGCGGCCGTGAGGACCAGCACAGACGCCATAACAGGAAGCACAATTTTTGCCACAGTCGTCTTCTTCCCTGCAGTAGCCGCAGAAATGTATTACAGGAAATCTGAATCATATATTGCAGATAAGACGATGAATGTTGGTTGCCTCAGAAACTATATAGTAGAGTCGGATACATTGCAGTAACTGGAACGGTTTTTATTGCTTACCTGATTCAGATTTTGCCAGCCTCACATAGAGATCCTGACCATTTTCTATGTACCGGACATCAACGATGTTATCCTTCCACATGACGCAGCCACTGCCGCCGCCGTCTCCTCGGATGTCGGCAGGGGCGTAGGCCACGCACGAGCAGTTGGCGAGGCACCTCAGTCTGCACTGCTCCAGCGTCGCGCTCCTGTCCACCGTCGCGTTGTCCGTGTCGGGGAGCTTCACGCCGCGCACAGCCACGAACCGGTCCGTCGACACCTCCGTCCCGTTGCCGCCGCAGTTGAGCTGCACGTCCCTCCGGCACCCGTCGGACCACCGCGACTGGTTCACCGGGCTGAACCCCTCGACGCAGCTGCAAGGCGGCGTGGTGGTGGAGACGCCGCACAGGCCGAACGCGCCGCACGACGCGTAGTCGTCGCAGAGGTCGCGCGGCAGCCATCGGTGCTGTACCCACACGCGTCTCGTCGGATACCACACCAGCACCTGCACCACGCCGTCCTCGTCCAGCATGACGCGGGTGGAGAACGCGCTGGTCGACGCGTTGAGGACGTAGGTGACCTCGTCGGGGCCGTCCGCCATCTGAACGGAGAACAGCTTGAACTCCGACGCCATGTCCGGGACGCCGCTGAACCAGAGGCCGTTCCACGGACCCGCGCGGTACCTCTTGGCGTCGCCGCGCCAGGTGACGATGTCCGGCAGGCCCTTCGTGTCCATGACCCGACGGTAGTCCCCCGTCGCGGGGTCGTTCCGCGCGCGTGCCGAACTTCATGCCGGCGAGCAGAGTGTTGGACGGGTGGTCGAACGACTGCCACAGGATGCGGCCGCTGCTGCTCTTGATCTTCTCGCGCACCACCAGATTGCCGGAGTCGAGCAGCTCCAAAACCCAAGAGGCAGAGGCAGAGGCCTCGGTCGTGTTTGAGGACCAGGCAGTCAGCCCAGAGCCATCGAGAAGGCGGAGGCTCCCGCCGGTGCTCATCACCAGCACGCCGGAGGTGTTGTTGAGGGGGGTGTCACGGTTGGCCACCCAGCAGACAGCGTCCGCACCAGACGCGGTGAACCAGATCCCGAGGTATCTCTTGGTTGGTGGTACACCGGGGAGGGAGAAGAAACCCAGGGTGAATTGCTCACCGGCCGAGACCAGAGTCTCGCCGTCGGTGATGTTGCCCCCGTTGTTGAGCGTGCTCGACACGACGCCGTCACCGGAGGCTCCATGGGAAAGGAGTAGTATGTGGAAGATCAGCAAGGGAAGGGTGAAGAACTTGATTGTCGGTGCCGCCATAAGCGAGATGTTTCTGCTGCATAAGAAATCTCTCGTCAGGGTCTCGGCTCTCATGAGAGGATGCTATACGTTGGTGCTCACCATCGATTACTTGAGCAAATGCCCCCGCTACCGATGCGCAGCACCTTTCATTCAAGTCGGCTAGGGTCGAGCAGTGAATCCTCCTAGGCACGGTGTCCTTCCCTTCAGATGGCGCGTGGTGACCGTCCGGCCTGCAGTGCGCGCAGTTGACTCAAAGTCGTTGGAATTTTTTACATTTTGATTTTTTAAAAAATTTATATTTTAATAAAAACAGTGGAAAACTAAATTTTCAGATTCAGAATCTTAACCATTTGGTCACGCCGAATCGACAAACACTACAATAACACCAAATAGATGCCGTAACCAAAGCCACATAGGAAGTTGATTTCACGCCCGGGCTCACCGTGGACGATGCCCGTTGCCTAGCCGCGCACCTCGACTCGGCTTCGCGAGCCCCCACTCGTTGCCGCCATCGGGCATGACATGCTTGCAGATAGTGGGCCTGAGCATTGTCCGTTGTCCATGGCGGGTGGCTGGCACGAGCAACGGCCACGGATTTGCGGATGTGCTATCCACAGGCGCCATGCCCGTTGCCATCTTGACTCCGGCTTGCGGATTCATCATGTACCCAATCTACATCCTAAAATAAGTGACATTTTAGAGTTAACCAAAGCTAAATAAAATTACTTTTTTGATGATATATTAAATTAGATTTGACTAAATTTTTAGAGAAAAGTAGCGACATGTGCCACATCAATAAGTAGAAAATATAATTAACGATGGAGCTAATAAGTAAACTACGAAAATGTAATTCATGGTCGAGCAAATGATACTCTGTTATACATATTTGTATTATTCTCTATGAGCTCAGTTAAACTTAAAATGATTAATTTTGATCACTTTTAAAGTGACATTTAGTTTGGGATGAAGATAGTACGTATATTTCCGTTCATATCTATTCTTAGCACCAAACATTGGTTTGATATAGTGAAATCATTGGTGAGAACCTACATATATCCTTCTGGTCGAAATCAACAAGTCCTAGTCGAAATTAAAAGAGGGTATATCCAGCTATCCCGTGATAGATTTATTGTCCTCAAATTCATCAATTTTTCATACCTAAGATTAACAAATGGCTCCAATCTTTCTGCGATATTATTATTTTTTAAAAAAAATTCACAAAACGAGAACAATTTGCCTCCTTATATAAAAAAAAATCACAACTTTTAAAACTAGTGTCATAAAACCATGACTGCTTATGACGCCACTGCTTTTGCGGCTCACGATGTAGCCCCTGCGTAATATAATATATAAGGAACTGAAGGTCCCAAAATATAAGACGTTCTAGGGATAGAGCAAAGTCTTGTGCAATTACTTTGGTGATGAGAGATTAGTGAGTTTAGATAAAATAAAAAGTATAATAGTCTTTTAACACCACTGTCATTTTTATGTTGGATAACAATATTGCTTCTCTTGGAAGGAAGATAGTCTCAGCTCTTCATCTGCTTGAGGCTAAAATAAAGGATAATTTAGGAAAGCTAAAACTTGAGGGATGTTTGGCCTCAATTTTTGATTTAAAGTAAGTTTTGGGTCTCTCTGACGCCGTCCAACTTGCCTGCGAGACTGCGACAATCCCGTATCTCCGTGGGTCAAGCTAAGTAATAGCGTCAATGGCGCTGATGTAGACGCCATTTATACGTCGTACGCTCTGACGCCGTCCAACTTGTCTGCAACCAGGTCTTCGCCGTTGTGACCGGCGTCCACGTTCCAATTTATTGTCCAGAGACCCACACCCCTAAATGTGTTTGTCCGATGGCAGGTAGGTTTGGATTTGGTAGTCGAAGACGGGACGGCGTCAAGGGTATATACGAGGACGAGCATGGCGCCCTACGTCCCCGTTCTGATTCTCTTGTGTTCTCGAAGCTCTGATTGCCCAATCCAACGACCAGTTGACACAAGCAAAGGCACAGCCATCGTTCCCCGTCCTCGGCGCACGCAACCAACGACCAGTAGATGGAAGAGCCTCGGCGCCTCCGCCGACAGCTGGCTCCGCAGCGGCGCCTTGTTGGTTGTGCGGCGGGCACACCGGCTGAATCAAGTGCACACGGTGCGCGAGCGCAGGCGACCGACCGGAGCTAGCGAGGAATCTCCTCCCCCAATGCTGAGCCTCAGACTTTCCACCTCTCGAGTGTTTTGTGGCCTAACCCAGCTTCCCCACCGAGGCCTTGTACTGTTTATACTACAAGTGATGCCCACCTCCTAGCCCCGGTCATCGATCTCACCAACGAGCCAGTGATCCCAGCTACAGCTACAGTTATTAAAACCAATGTGTTTGTTGCAATAGCTTCAGTGCCTCACAAGTCACAAGGGTCTCCAATTTGACCGGGATGACCCTGCATAAACATACCAGTGAGATACAATAGGCGATGAAGCCTGAAGTGTACTTCTTTGAGTTGCAGAGGTGACGAATCCTCTAATTTTAGTTTATGATGTCTATACCAGCGATCCATTTCAATGACACGACTGTACAAGCAAGACCAGATCGAGCCACCTCAGGTGGTCAGAATGGCCGGGAGCTTCGCCGATTTCCGCCCCCTGACCGGCGCCCTCGTGTCCGGGAAGCAGCCGTCGGCGGGCAGGTCGCCCACCTCGCCGAACTCCGACACGGTGATGGGGAACGGCAGCAGGTGGCCCGGCAGGTCCTCCACCCTGTCCCGCGTGTACGCGTCCCACAGCCGGTCCGCCGCCCGCCGCACCGCGCGCACGCACTCCACGCTCTCGGGCTCCAGGAACACGCTCGCGTCGGCGCCGTCGCCGGCGTGGCGACCCATGAAGTGCTCGTGCCACAGCGACATGCGGAACCCGTGCACCTGCCCGCGCGCTCGCCCGCAAGGCCCGTTCAGGTGCGCCGGCTGGTAGCTCCCCTGCGCGATCTCCGTGTCCCTGTTGCCGGCCAGCGACCGCTCGTTCAGGTTCGCCGAGCCGACTATAACGTACTCGTCGTCCACTGCACGCCGACCAGAAAGTGATGAGATGCCGAGAGCTCGAAACGCAGAACGAAATGACAATGTAAAAATGCGTACCGATCATGAGCTTGGCGTGCACGTAGATGGGCCCGCGGCGGTTCACCTGGGCCCGCCAGTAGTCCGTGCCCTCCTCCGGCGCCTTCGGCGGCCTGTACTCGCCGGGGCGCGGCGCCTCCCGGTTCCCGAGGCAGAAGAAGTTGAGGTAGTCGCAGGGGTGCGCCTGCCCGCGCATCCCGGAGTCGTCGATGGCCTTGGCGACGACGCCGTACATCATCTCCACGGTGAGGCGGTTCCAGCGCAGGATGGCCTGCACGGCGTCGCCGCCCGGCTCGCCCTCGGGCCACATGGGCGTCACCACGTACGCCGCGAACCGCTCGCCGCGCCGGATCTTGGCGGCCACCTTGAGCGCGATCTCGACGGGCACCAGGTTCAGGCAGCCCGCGTCCCGGTCCTCCGCCCACGACGCGCACCCGCCGAGAAGTACTGGTTCTCGATGTAGACGAACCGCCGCGCGCGCCGGATGGCCTCGACGTAGCCGACCTGGATGCTGTTGTCGACGGTGACGTCCTTGCCGCTCGTCAGCCCCGCAGCGGCGGCCTCCGCCGGGTCGTAGGGGAACCCGACCACCGACGCGTCGTCGATGGACCGGAACACCTGCACGTTCCACGAGTCGGAGTCGTCGAAGCTGGCGGGGTCCGGGAACGCCGCCGGGCTCAGGTCCAGCAGGCAGCCGCGCATGTCGTGCGGCGCCTGCTTCCTCCACCGCTGCTCGAAGTTGGCGAGCACGTCCCACGCCGCGGGGCCCTCGATCCGGCAGTGCACGTCGTGCCACGGCTCCCGCGGGCCGCCGTGGCGCAGGCTGGCGTGCCTGAAGTTGTTCTGCATGAAGTCGTGCCGGTACGTCGTGTCCAGGTCCCGGAACAGCGTGTGGTTCTCGTCGTCGTACCTGGCCCGTTCGTTAGCTCAGAGCTATGACTGTCGCAGCAGACAGAGGAGCTAGTGTAGCAGCAGTGTTATTGTCAGTACCTGCCGTTGCATAGGTCGATACCGCCGATAAAGCTGACGACGTGGCGGCCGTCTTCGGAGCCCGGCGTGGCGGCGTCGAGGGTGACGGCCTTCTGGTGGTGCGTGAACTGCGCGGTGACCTCGACGTGCTGCACCACGGTGAGCGCGGGGTCGGCGTCGCGAGGGCAGAGGAAGCACCGCACGCCGGTGCCCTCGAAGTAGCGCCGCGTCTCCTCGTCGTGCGTTCTCATCAGCCCCTCGTTCCCCAGGAACGAGATGGACGTCTGGTCCTGCCACGGCATCACCAGCACGGCCACACCCTCGTCGGCCTTCCGCTTCAGCAGCTCGCCCAGCGTCACGCCCGGCTCCGCGCCGGGCACGATCCGCCCTGCGTCGCGCACCAGCGTGATCCCCGTGCTCACCGACCACCCGGCCACGTACACGAAGCGCCGCGCGTCGCGGATGGCCGCGTACAGGTCCTCCCAAAGCCGCGCCGGCCGGTACGCCACCCCGCCGGCGAGGCGGACCCACGGGTCGAACGCGTCGGACAGGTGCGCGTTCTGGTACAGCGTCACGTTGCAGCCGGTCCGCTCCGGGAAGAACGCCGGTTTGACGCCGGCGAACCCGGGGAGCCGGACGCCGGCGTCCCAGAACGGGTCGCGCTCCACGTCGACGAACCGCAGCCTTACGCGGAGGCTCGGGACGTGCGTCTCGTGCGCGTGCTCGCCGCCGCGGAGGTCGAGCCAGCACTCGAGCGGCTGCCCCGACGCGACGCGCGCGGCGGGCACGGACCCGGCCCCGAGGACGCCCGCGCCGATGAGGTGCTGGTTCTTGACCGTGAAGGTGACGGCAGCGGCCGGGTAGGCGCAGTGCAGGCGGAACGACTGGTTCCAGGCCGGCGTGGTCGGGTGGAACTCCACCTCCCGGGTGCGCGCCACCCGCGCCGCGCCGACGTCGATGTCGACGTAGAGCTTGCTGTGCTGGAGGCAGTGCACGCCCATGGACTGCTCCATCTTCTCCGTCGCCTGCCCGTAACAAAATTACATGTCACAGTGCAGATTTTTTTTTTTGCAAGTTCAATATATTCCTTTGCTTTGTTTTTAACCACGTCAACAAACCAAGCTTCGTCCCATGCAATTTGAATAGCACTTAAGGACTTTAACTTGAAGATTTTTAATTAAAAAACGGTGCAGCATGTTGTAATGTAGCGTCAGGCTAACAGATAGACCAACAGTCGGTGGCAGTTGGTGACCACAAACTGCGAAAAGATGGCATCCTTAACGGCCAATCCATTAGCGCACAAGCAAACCACGAGAGCGAAGCAAAGACAACTCACTCTAGAGAAAGAAGCTTTATTCCACTACTCGTTGCAGAACAGAGTTGAGCAGAGGAGCCGTGCATGTCTGCACTGCACGTTTTGTCAGCTTACCTCCATGATCCGGCCATGGACGGCGTTGTGAAGGTGCTCGGCCTCGAACACCATCAGCTCGAGGACGCCGTGGAGGTACACGACGTCTCCAGGGGCGGCGTCTTCCTGCTGCGAACCCATGCCTGGCTTGCTTGTCTCGTTGCCGTCTCTTCCTCCCGGCATAAGGCTGAGCTTTTATAGTGTGCGTCCAACTTGGCAAAGTTTCAAAGGGAAGAAAGAAACCACATTTGGCGCGCGATTCAGCTCCTTTCCATCAGCATTACGAATTGTCTATGCTTTTCCAGCAAAGCCAATACCAGATTTCTAACCAGATTTAGGAATCCCATGGAAATTTACCTGGCCGTCAGCCATACACATTACATGAGGCCATGCAACATGTTAGAAAAGGCTCTGCTAGTCTGCTGCAGCACGGAAAGGAAAGACGTTTCCTTGTATCTCCAAACATCAGTGGCTTTTTCAGAAAGCACAGGTTTAAATCAAAGATAGCCGGTCACTATTCGCTGCCTCCCGCGGCGATTCGCGGTAGCCGGCCGGTCGCTGCCTACAGAGATCCGAGCTCGCCAGCCGCCGCCCTTGCGATTTCGGGTCACCGACGAGACACGCTACTGATGCGGGCTGACGGCCTCCGGCCGCTCTTCGTGTGGATGAGCTCGATGCTGCCCGGTGCTCCGTCAGAGCGTTCATCTGCCTGTCCGCCATCAACTGCAGCATCTGGAAGCTCCTCGCTGTCTTCCAAAGCCACCTGCTACTGCGTCGGTTGCAAAGGCACTTGCTTGCTGCTCGATGTATGCTGCTTGCTGCTGCCTCTTGTAAGTCCACTGGAGAAACCTAGCTGGAGAACAAACCCAACCCCTCCGCCCCCAAAGCTTCGGCAATTTGTGCAGTCCATTGATGCAAAGTAAATCTGTTGTTTATATTGGTGAAGCAGCACCACTAGCTAGCTAGCAGATTGAAATGGAGATGTTAATATGGTCCAAGTAGGAGCAAAAGGCAGACAATTATTAATGGCCTAATGGATGCCAACACTTCTACATTCAATTGCACCCTTCATTGCACAGTGACTTCTTTCAAAAAAAACATTGCACAGTGACTTGAGAACGGAGATAACATTCTTAGCTGCACATCCTCTGTGAAAACCTCAGTGTTAAAAATTATTCCTGTTGTCTCACTTTAAGCTTAAATTTATGAATTTAGAAACATACATCAAATTGGAATGGAACTCATCAAATTCCAATTCTGCATTTAGATCAAAGACACTTCATCAGCCACAATGTTTTCAAATCTGCAACCCTACAAAATAATAAAGAATACGTTGTGCTATAGATTGTTAAACCTTTGAATGTGTCATTGCTGAACCATACGTCATATATGCTTGACAACATTGTGGATTTCAGAAACAAATGTCCTTTTCGCGCTCTAGGTCACGAGGATTAAAGATTACAAGAAGACATGCATTTGATGGCAGGTGTCAAATTCAAGCTTCTTCTTAGAAACATGCCAGTTGGAAGCGTCGAGCAGGGTATTTTCCAAATCGACCCACCTGAATGCAGTGTTTGATTGAATTCCCATTTTGTCAATATATGTAGATGCACAAATCTGCAATCTTCCAATAACCTTATGGTTAATTCAGCGTGCATAGGGCATCATTATACTGTTGATTAACGTATGGATCACTTCAGCTTGCCGGTTTACAGGCAGGATTAGTATGTGTTTTATTCTTTTGCAGCCGATGTTGTCCAGCACATGGTTTTACACTGAAGCCTTCCAGTTCTACGTAACTTGTTCAAATTGGGAGATGTTAGTTATAGCATGCCTGGAAAACAAAAGAATATGCTTGGCTTTTTGAGTCTTATGAAGTCACATGTAATGGATGGAGAAGGGTACCGCCAACAAAAACACATACGTAATATAACCACTTGTCCACTTGGGCAAAACACACCATATGAATGAACAAATTGAACCTCGGAGAAGTCTGAGCACTGCACTCAACAATGTCTTGCCTCAAATATTGGGGCCTATTACTGCTATATTAACAAAACGTATTCTTCATTCCACTACTATTTCATTTGAATATTCGAGCTGAGGATAATTTAGTTCATGACAATTGCGAGCGGATGATTCATCCTATGAATTCACATAGCTTGGTTCAAGGGAAGTGGGGAACGAAAATGATTTTAAGAAACCACAAGGTTAGCTTGCTTTAGCTCAGAACAACTCTAACCCTTTTCTAGAACATATAACTTTACCCTAAAACTTTAAGAAACATGGAACAAGATTGCTGAATTATGAGACATGGCCAAAACCGATGACATTTAAATTGAATTTGAAAGAGCAGCTCACTCAAAATTCTGGTTATAAAGAAATTTATCATTTGGCTGATGCATCAGTGGTATGCAACAAACCTTAATAACTTGCGGATGACGCGCCGACACGGTCGGAAAGAAAGATGAGTTCTTTTGGTTTGACATAAGCAAAACGCATATACTCAACTACTTCTACTAAACTATGTCAACAGAGAACCTTTCAAATGCAAGCAACTAACTGCATTCCTTGTTTCCCACAAAAAAACAAAAAACCAGCATTCCTTCATTTTATTCCTTCATTTTATTTGGGGAAATGGTGAGTCATTGAACCTTCTGTAGTTAGGCAATTCTACTAGCATATTTGTACGATAAGAAAACAATAGTGAAACTATAACTCTGAAAATCAGACTAACCAGCCACTAGCTCTCTAAAGTGAGATATTTGAACCAAGGTTGAAAACTGAACAATTTTGGTTGAGTATTTTGTAAACCAATGCATGTGTATGTACACTGAAATTATGTTGCGGCTCATGGCTTAATGGCGAAGCCTAGCCAACTAAAGCCTAGTTGTTGTTGGAACTTGGAAGCACGTGCTGACAATTTGTTGATCTGTCCCCGCAAAAAAAAAAAAATTGATCTGTCATCAT
The DNA here is from genome assembly GCA_012490785.1 of Eragrostis nindensis. Classification (NCBI taxonomy): domain Eukaryota; kingdom Viridiplantae; phylum Streptophyta; class Magnoliopsida; order Poales; family Poaceae; genus Eragrostis; species Eragrostis nindensis. Next base: position 95,729 of record JAAXCT010001105.1, read on the forward strand.
TCAAGTGGCAGTTATATTGCCAGTTGCCGAGCAACAACTGTTCGAACTTATTTTTCAAGTTTTTGTAGTAATAAAACATTTATGAAACTTGTTCATGTTACTCCAGTTTAGGGCTGCGGCGTGTATTCCGTACTTATCCGCCATGGAGCTTGAAACAGAGGAACGGGAGAACAAAAATACTTCCTCCGTTTTTCAATATTTGTCACTTTTGACCATACTATTCACATTTGACCTTTTAATAACTTCTAAAATACTTAGTTACATAAAGTACACTTATGATTAATAGATGTGGAGTAGATAATATTTTAGTAACATAATATATTATGAGAGTTTAATTATGTATTAATGAAAAAATAATGGTCAAAGTTGAAACAGTAAAAGTCAACACTGACAGTTATTAAAAAACGGAGGAAGTACAAGAAGCTGGGTCAATTTTGCTGACCATGGACACCAAGGTGGAAGACAAAACACTGCCAACCAATCAGCCGCGCCAGAATCCGCAGCGGAGCTCCATGGACCATGAACGGGGCTGTCTGCACTCCCCGAGCCGAGCGCACGCCATCGCCACCAACCGCCTGGATGCGGCGGAAACGAAAAGGATGCGGTGCGAGCGAGTCGCCAGCTCCGTCCAAGTCCAAGCCATTGGCCATCCGATTCGGAAGCCCAGCAGCCTCGTGCTTCACCAATCCCCAATGCCTCTCCGGACTCCCGGAGGCCGGGCCGCCCCGGTTTCCTTCACCTCGTCTCACCCTCCTCTCGTTGACGCTCACACGCCTCCCACGGCTCGACGACGCGATGGGTTCAGGGCACCGCACCGGATAGATGGATGACTCTGCTTGGGAGCGGAGAAGGAAAGGAGACGCCTTCCCACCCTCCTCCGCCCTAACACCCTCCTCCTTCCCGTCTGGATCTAGCCCTCTCCCGTCCGCCGCCGCCATCATCCTCGCCCTCCCGGCCTCCCGCGCCGCAGCCGCCGGCTCGCCCCTGCCCTCGACCCTCCTCGCCGGCGCGATGGACAGCGGCGGCAGTGGGGACGCGCTGCTCGTGCGGAGGAGCAAGGGCAAGAAGCGGCCTCCGCCGGCGGCGCCCCACGCAGAGGAGAGGGGATTCGGCGGCGCCGGCGGTGGGGACAGGTTCCGAGGGCTCTGGCGGGACTACCATGACCTGCTTCAGGTGGGGAGCGCGCCCGCTTCTTCCTTCCCCTGCTATTTGCTTCTTCTCAATCCAGTTCACTTCCAAACCCAATCTTTTCTGCTTGCTTGTTGCTTGCGACGAGTTCATATGTTCACGTTGCGGTAGTTATTGTGGCACGCCTACTTCACCTTTCCTGCTGTGGTGCCGCTCTTGTTTTTGCAGTTACCTTAAATTTGTGTTTTGATTGTACGGCTAAAGTTAGATTAACAGTGGTTTATATTTACTGTTTGATCTTTAATGTACAACCCGGTGTCTAAGAACTCTAGCGATGCAATGCAACATATAAACAATAATAAGTAATATTGATTGACTGATATTCTCTTTGGTACAGGAGACCGAGACAAAGAAGAAGATGCGAGATAGGATGGATCGAAAGAAGCTTTCCTTACTTGCTGAAGTCAAGTATGTTATCCATTCGATTAAGTTTACCACTTACTGTGCTACTATTGTTTATGTTTGTTCATGCTCCTATGGTTGCTTCCTATTTTTTACCTTAATTAACTTTGTAATCGCATTACTTTTCAAGATTCTTGCAAAGGAAATACAAGTTCTTTGTGAAGTGCAACTCGCAACAGCCTCATTACAAGTTGAAGGGACAGGCCCAACAAATCCAATCTTCGATGAGAATCAACGGGGTTTCAACATTTTCTAAACATTGTGTAGAGAATGAAGCGCCTTCGATTAGTACAAACACAAAATTAGACTTAAATGAAGACTCTGCAATGGTATGTTGTTTGCATTGAAAGTTCATGTAATAAGGTTGTACACTAAAAGTTTTAATTTAAGCTCTGACGACTAAAATACTTTTGCAGAATGATGAAGGGTTTGATCACCGAGGGCATCAGGGCCATTCAAAAATTGGTAACTTTGATCAAGATGGGGTGACTGAAGATATGATGACACCTGATGTCAAATTTTCAGCTTGTAGGGATACAGGAAACTCTCCATCCAGTGATGATAAAAGGACGATTTCATGGCAAGACCGTTTAACGTTGCAGGCTTAGTTCTTCAGTAGATTGTGATATCCTTAGATGTTTAGTAGTGCTTTGTAAAGAAACATTTGATAAGGATAGTTGTGCATGTTACAGTGTTGCTCTATAAACTAAAATAGTTATATCATGATTGGAGACAAGTTTACTGTTAGAGCTGGGATGCTTTGAATGATTCTATCCATATTTCAGATTTCTTATATTGAATAATACCTTGTGCTCATGGAATGTGCTTTGGGCATGCGAGTTGTGATTATATGAATGATTATAGCTATATTTCAGATTGCCTACGTCGAACATGCCTTTTGCGCATGAATCGTATCTTTTTGAAGCATCTTGGAAAAAACCTTCTAATAGTGTAGATCGATTCATGATTTTTAAGTTAGAGGTTATAAAATCTCTGTTGCTTTAGTTGGGTGTTAAATTTTTGTAATGATATAGCTTAGTCCACTAGGGGGGAATTGGTCATTCATTCATGTATTGATTTCTTAATTGTACATTCAAATTGAATAGCATATGAGGTACAATGCGCTAGCATTACGACATGTTGCAGGAACATATACCATAATAAACAAATATCATGGTAAAATTAAGTTTTTGTTTGGCATTCAGTAACGTTAGATATTCAAATTGTGTGTTTAAGTTATTTGCGAGTGCACTGTGTTCTGAAAAACCTACATATCCATGGGCGGTATGATTCTAATATACACATTGTCTTGCCTTTCCTAATCTATGTGCCTTTTCTTTTGCGTTCAGAGTTCCCTGAAAAATGATACTACAATAAAGTGAGCAACATTGCTTTGTTACACATGGCAATTGCCACAACTCCATTTGATAGAAAGTGACTTCATCTTGGGTACATTGGTACTAGCTAGATTAAAGGTGAAAGGAAGTTAAGTGTTGCTACTAAGTTCTTCGTGTCATTATGTGAACACACAACAATATTTTCAAGAAGCAAATATTTTATATAGAAACTATATGAAGGATAATAATGCATCGTAAGAAGATTATTGTGGTTTGCTCTCATCGTCATGTGTTGCATTTTCCTGGTCACCTTAGACCTCACGAGTACCGGAGGAAATTTTTCAAAATTAACTAACGAGATCATCTTTTGTGCTGAACTTCTCAACATATGTTCGTGACCTACCACCCCATGCTTCTTAAATTGCCTATCAAAATCGAAGGGAATTGACTTCACACATTCGACATCACTAGTGACAAAGAACAGGGGTCATGAAGTGCTCTATCTTGGCTAGCTACAGGCAAGCAGGGGCGTGGAGATCATCATGGGCTCCCCTCCTTGCCTCAAAAAATTTGTGAAGCTCATGGGAAGAACTGAAGGCTCACCAAAAGGGTACCTTTGTCATTTCTAGAAGTTTCTTCTCCATCAAAACAAATATACATATTATATAGAGGACAGTGTCCAGCAACATATTAGCACAAAAGAACAGTGGCTGCCAACAAAATTAAATTTGAGAGGTGTGCACCGGCCGATTTCACGAAATCTAGGGTGTCCATGAGTCAATTTCGCCTAAATTCTATAAATGGATTCTATACCTGGGGTGTTCTATTTTTAAAACTGTAAGTTAGCCACGTAGGAAAATACAAAAGCAAAAGCGGTCGTTTATTTATATTGAATCCCAGATGGACATTCAAAACATCAAAACATTGAAGGAGCTCTAAATGTCTGGTCAACCGATGAGGTACGTTGCAGTAGCATTACAACACATAGCAGAAACACACATTATAGTTAACAAATATCATGTCAAATGCTAAGTTGTGCTCCCGAACAGAGGGCAGTTGGAGACTTGGAGCTGGTCCCAAATATGGATGATAGCACCAGCATCTTGCTTTTTCGACCTCCAAATCAACAGCCACGGAGGTTTGCCTGATGCTTTCTTCCAGCTTGATGGTGAGCGAGCATCTTTGCGCTGTTGCACTGCAAACTGCAGAACTTGCAAAAATACAATGCCTTCTTGACCATCTCCATGTGCTGGGTGCTTCTGCAGTGATCCTGAAATTGAGATTCAGAGTTGCATCTGACCTGACAGGTACTAGAATCCCATTTTGGGGTCGCTTGCTCTATCCTGGCTATTTTTGGTTGAATAATTCGCAGTCGATTGGCTTCATGTTGCAGGGCCTGGAAATTCTTCTGGTGTTTCTTGCCTCCAACATGGCTCTCCATGACTGATTGGCACGACCACTTAACTTGGCAAATGCCACAGATGGACTCTGAAGCTGATTTCTCTTCATCCTGTGATATAATACTTGTACACGAATCCGCTTCCCGCGACTGCGCGGAATCCCTTGCCATGGTCTTGCATTCTTCCAGCAGGGCCTGGATGTTCGCTCGGTGTCTTCTACCGTTCAGGTGGTTCTCCAAGTCAGATTTGCTTGTGCAGTTTGCTTGGCAAAACGAGCACGTCCATGGTGGGCATAGCTTCTCTGCACACTGCGTTGCCTTTTGTGATTTCTCTGCCTTTTCTTTTGCCTTCAAAGCATCGACGTTGGCCTGATGCTTCTGCCCAGAAAAATGCTGCAGCAAGTTGCCTACGCTTGTTGCTTCCACACTGCAGATGTCACAACTCCATTTCGTAGAAGATGCCTGTTTGATGTGCAGTTTTATTAGAGCAGCATATTGGTAGCTGCCTGGGCTGCAATAAGTGTTCGAGAAAAAAAAACGACTGAAATAATTGGTAACTCGCGGGGACGATTTTTTCCACACGTCAAGCGAAGGACCGATTACAGAGAGGTTGTTCCACACATTTGAAGGTTAGAGTATTTCCAGGATTCACTTACTATGCCATCTTCCGTGACAAGACGCCCTTTAGATCGTTTGCCTTGTCTACGCCGACGCACGCCATCTTCCTTCTTCAGATCGTTAGCCTTGCCTGTGCCATGCGTCATGAACTGCTCATCGAAGTCGAAGGCCGCCGGCTTAGTGCGTTCGGCAGCGGCAGCTGCAGAGCGCAGGGCCATGGCTAGCGCTGCAAGCGGGGCGGGCCGCGCCGCAACGCCGCTGGGCCAGCCCGCGCCGCAAACCCGCACACGGCCCGTTTATCAGCCGGCTTCGTCGATGCGGGCCGAAGCGGCGCGGCAAGCGGGACCCGTGGCGCCGCAAACGCCGCAACCCTTTCCGCCCCCGCACCGCCTTGTACTGCGGGTCCCGGCGGCGCCATGGCGACGGCGAGGGCGAGCCCTAGCCGCCGGGGCTTTCAAGCTGCGACGCCACCACCTATCACCGAGAAGTCATCGGCGTGCCCTTCGTCGTCGAGGGCACGACCTCCTACGCCCTCGCCCTCACCTCGTGCGAAGGCCTCTTAAGATCCAATCGTCATTGGTCGCCGTGTGGCAAGCAACCCTGGCGGCGTCGAAGCTCCAACGCCACCACCTGTTGCCGGTGCGTCATCAGCCCACCCTCCGACGCGGCGCCCTCCATTGCCCTCGAGCTCTCCTCGAGTGAACCTCTCTGAAGATCCAACCAAGGTAATCCCTGTCCTATCTGTGATGGTTGATTCCGGTCTATGCAGTTTAATCTTTGGCAGCATCATATCGTGTATTAGATTTGAGTACTTGACTGTTGCATGGATAGAATCTGAATTTGTTAAGTTATAGTCTGGTTGCTTGGATGGTTATGGCTGGTTTCATGAACGTAAGATTGATCTGGACCTCTACCCTTGTTCTGCCAGAATCTGTAGTTTTCCATTCGATTTAGACAGTTCAGGTCTGAAGGTGAGAACCACAGCACTAATCGATCTAGAGGCTTGTAGGCACAACACTACATGTGGTGAGGCACCTGTATTTGTCTGGCTTGTCTGCATATTCCTAGAATTAAAAGTTTTAAAGATTGAAGTTCCAGCGATTATCTAGAGGCTTGTAGGCACAGAATTCTAGCAGAAGCAGCCTCACATATATTCTAAAAAAAAAAAGAATACTAATACCAGCAGGAGCAGTCTACTAGCTTGTTAAATTAAGTTGCTATAGATTTCATGTTTTCATGTTTACAGCAGGCGCACATCACTGTTTGATCAAACTCCCCACAAAATTGAAAGAATATAGATTCTAACACTTCATCGGATTCTGTTAGCAGCCCACTTGTCGTGGGCAGTCTTGACCTTATCATGCACGCGACGCCCTCACCTTGACGTCGCTACAAGATGGAATTCGACGTATGAAATGCTCATTTCAGCTATTCCTTATAAGAGAGCATTTGAAGGATTGACCAAAGAGGATCACCAATATGTGCATGAACCGTCAATTGAGGAATGGAATTTGTCCCAAAAACTTTGCAACCTGTTGAAGGTATTTAGAGATGCAACTAAAGTATTTAGAGATGCAACTAAAGTGGTATCGGATTCTCAATACCCTACCATAAACTTGTACTTTCATCAGCTCTGGGAAGTAAAGAAAGTGTTGGAGAAGGAGGCATATAGCTCGGAGCCTGTGATTGTGTCAATGGTGATTGAGATGAAAAAAAAGTTTAAGAAATACTGGGATCTATCTTACCTAAAGATATGCGTCCCCGTTGTCCTGGATCCTAGATTCAAGCTTGGATTTCTTGACTTCAGGTTAAAGAAAGGTTTTGGGAACATGGCAGGAACATATCTTTTTAAAATAGAGCAGACCTTCCGTAAGCTATTTGAAGAATACTCCATGGAAACAATTGATTCGGTCTGTAAGAATACAAAATCAAACAATAAGGATGTGATAAATATTGATGAGAGTGATCCTTGGGCAGACTGGGGGCAGGTCCAAAATGTGCATCAAATGAAGACGGTTGATGAGCTGGATCAGTATTTGAGTGAAGAAACTGTGCCTGTGACAGCTTCTTTTGACATCTTGCAGCATTGGAAGGTTTATGCAAGCAAATACCCTACACTAGCTCGTATGGCACGAGATAGACTTGCCATACCTGCATCTACAGTAGCATCGGAATCAGCTTTTCTACGGGAGATAGAGTGATCAGCGACTATAGAAGCAGCCTTGCTAGTGGCACTGTTGAGGCTCTAATATGTCTCCAGGACTATCTAAGGTCTCATGAAAGTAATGAGGATAATATTGCTGGAAATTTGACTGGAGGTGAGGAGGAGAAGGACTCTTACAATCTCAGGTAATCGTCTCGCAAAGTTGTTTCTTTCTACTACTCCACTGATAATTTTCTGTTACTATTTTGCTTACTGCATGTGTTTTATGCTGAGGTGCTTGAATAATCTTGTTTACTGTGAATCTGTGATGGTGGCTCATTTCATTGAACAGCAACTGACATTAATGTACCATGCTCCTGTGAATAATAGCTTCATTACTTAGTTAACTGTTTCGTCATTTCATTGAACAGCAACTGAAATTGATGTACCATGCTCCTGTGACATCCGGAGATGCAACATGAGGAGGAGAAGGACTATTGGCAATTTCAGGTAATCACTCTCATAAAGTTTTTTTTTCCTTACTATACTGTACCTACATTCTTATACATGCTGCAGTTCTGTCCTTATCAGACTCACTCTATTTGAAAATTATTTGTAGGTGAAGGCTTCTAAGATCAAGGCTGCTGGATGATGAGATTCTGTGATGATGAGTTGGAGCGTGTCATACTAGCTCGAAAGTTACATTGTGATTTGCTATTAGACATTTCATGAACTTTTTCACCTATTGTGTTATTTTATTGTAGCAGAAATAATGTGAGAAATATTGCATTGGTCTCCTTCATGGGTTGTATTCAGGGAATGAATTCAGATATTAACTTATCTATATATACACTGTTGAGCGGCTGTTCTGATGTCTTTGTTGTTATCATGAAAAAGGCTTGGTTCAGTTGATACGGTGCAGATGATTTCTCCACAGTTTTGTTTTTGCTTATCTGGCCATTCAGTTAAATTAACTAATTACTACTTCAAGTCTCGCAGCTTGTTCTGGGATACTGCAGCTTGAAGGCCGTTGCACTTTACCTACCTATTTGCCTATATAGTGAAACTGCAGCGAAAATGAAAGTTTCAAATATCAGGCCAGTCAGTTAAACGAACGAACTAGTGCTGAATTCTCGCGGAGACGTGCGCGGGGCAGACGTGCACGGTGCAAGCGGAGACGGGCGCGGCACGGCTTGCGGCGGGATGCGGCAGCCCGCAAACAGCAAGCGGCGGCATGCGGGGCCGCCCGCATCAGCCCGCTTCGGCCGTTGCGGCTGATGCGGCGCGGCGCGCGGGCGCCCGCTAACCGCCCCGCTTGCAGCGCTAGCCATGGCGCACTCTATCTTGGAAAGCTCAGCCACAACGATCTCCTGGCGAAGGCGATCCTTCTGGAGCTGCGACAGCAGCGCGTCCCGGATCACCTGCATCGAGTCCCCTGCACAAGCAGAGCGAAACCCGATTGTCAGTTCGAAACATGCGCAGATAAACGTGGTGGGGTCGCGTTACGTACGTACCGTGCACCGGCGGCGGAAACGGAGAGTCGGGGAAAGCGACGGCCATCGTCAACGACGCCGGCGGCAGAGGCAGTTGGCTGCGGTGGGCGAACTCCATCGATCGCAGGCGGGGGAGCAAGGGGACGAAAATGGAAGAACGTTTTTGCTATTCCGGCGTCGAAAGGAGGATGGTGCAAAAATTGCAAAAGCAAATGAACATGGGAGGAAACTCTGAGCCGAGGAGAGGCTTTAAGCTTTTCGATGCTGCTGCTGATTTGACGATTGAAAGCGGCAGCTAAAGAATAGTCTTCCCTCTTTTCTCCCTTGAGGTGGCGAGATAGTTTGCTTAGTGGAGTGGGCAGGCGATGGCCGGATCTAACTTTTCAGTTCCCACTGTCACTGTGTGCCGACCTATATCCTTGTGGGAATCCTACGAGACCAAAGGTACGGCCCTGTTCGTGTTTTTGAGGCCTAGAGGTCACATCAAAACTAATTTTGCTATTTAGACGTTTTAAATAAGTTTAATTACAAAATCTTTTTACAGATGTGTGCTAATTTGCAAGACGAATCTAATGAGTCTAATTAAGCTATGTTTTACTACAGTGATGCTACAGTAACTATCGTCTAATCACGGCTTAATTATCCTCATTAGATTCGTCTCGCGAATTAGTATAAGGTTCTGTAGTTAGTTTTTTAATTAGACTTTATTTAATACCTTTAAATGATAAGATTCTAGGCGGCCTAAATTTAGGCCTAGAGAAACGAACACCCCCGTAATCTTAGTGGAGTGAGCATCTAGCTTCTCCAGCTATCCTGAAACTGAGATTCAGAGTTACACTTGGCCTGACAGATATTGCAATCCCACTCTGGAGGTGCTTGTTGCTTCTTGGCGATTTTCGGTGGAATGAATCCCAGTCGCTTGGCTTCCAGTTGCAGCAGTGGTTTTGAAATTCATTTGCTATTTCAGTATTTCTTGCCTCGAACATGGTTCCCCTGAATATTCAAATAAACAAAACGTCGTCATGCAAAAGAACAGAAGGATGACTTCTTTGTTGGCGAAACGATGGGGAACAAAAATTCCCACTACAGTCTACCATTGAGATAGTTAATTGCTTCCTATGTTTGAAGGTCCCTCCTCTTACCATGCCGGTGGTCATCGCCTCCCACACAAACGCGGCAGAGTTCTCCATTACCATTCCGGTGGTCGATGCCTCGTCTTACCCGCGCCCTCTCGTCATCTTCGTCCACGCTCCCTCCTCCAGCCCTTCTCTCACCCCCTGTTATCCGGGTGACTCACCTGCCCCCGAAATGCTTCTCTCCACGTCGCTCTTCTTCCTCTAATCCATTGTGCCGTAGCTTGGACTCAAATCCCCATGACGCAGCCGTCACTCCGTCACCTCGTGTCCGCCGCTGTCAAGATGGCCAAAAGTAGGACTGGTCCGGGGATCGTCGGCCGGTTTGCTAGCCAAATCAGTGTGTCGAAGCTGGGCTCGCGGGTTGGGAGTTGTCGTAAGAATGTATCTATCTATTATCTTAGTATTTGAAGAGAAAAAGAAGCCAACACGTTCGCTCTCAAAGCCACAAAATTACCACGTTAATCAAAAAAAAGAAAAAATATAAGCCGTCGGATTTTATGAAGATTTAACGGCCTAGATTAACCATACAGAATCCATGCCAATCAGAAGTTGTAAAGAGACAAATTAAAATTCAGAATAAACAACAAAAGGAATAAGCATGTGCGTATCCGATTTGATCTGTCCATTGATAGTGTCTTCCTTAATTATAAACGGTGGGATCTGTATCTTAAGAGCCCATGTGTTATGTTTGGAATATGTGCCAAAGAAAAAAGGAAAGAAAAAGAAAAACAGTGTAGGGATACATCTCACGTATCTAGATGGAAACGTTCTCTACTTGCGCTATTAAACATTTATCAAACGGCGGCAATGTCAATCAATCGATCGATCAATAATAAGCAACAACGGATGACGCATGTTTCCATGGCACTCCGGAGCTTCGGCTCGACCGAACGAAGCCACGGCCCTCGAAGCGATGAGACGAGCACGTAAGGCAGTAGTGATCGCAGCGGTGCTAACAGAAGCCATCCTGGCCTAGCTAAAGCAGCTCTAGAGCGATAAGGGCATGTCGTTGGTGAAAAAAAAGTCTCATCGATGAGTGGCCCGGGATGTAACCACCGTACGTTAACAAGGTTGTGAAGGTGAGTGCCCCGAGACCTGGCTCCGTTTCATGGCTAATGCAACATATTGTGGACCTTGCAAAGAACTCATAGTTCATAGCTTTTCTAAGGGCAATTTGGAATATTTAGCCATGGGATTGAGAAAGTTCCAAACATTAATTTTGATATAAAATGTTGGTCAGATTATTTGAGATGGTGGAATTAGATAATATACTTCATTATAATAAAAAGTACAAAAAAATAACACCAAAGAAACATGTTGATCGAATTTGCATCGAAGCTAAAGCGCTATGTTATTGGACCAAAGAAGCATGCTTTGTTCATTAGTATGTCATCAGCAAAAATATGCAACCACACCAGTAAATCATTTAAACTATTTCAAAAATAGATAGATATATGTGAGTTTATTTCGTACATGGATGGCATATTAATCCCAAAAATATGTAGGGCATATACTAAAAATATTTATAGAAAAGATATAAAAATAATGTTCAATTATAACATAATAGTATAACGAATCTAGCCGCGCAAATTGCGCGGGCCATCTTGCTAGTTATATATATAATTGACGAGAAAAAGGAGCCACCACGTTCGCTCTAAAATGCTAGAACTTCTCACTTAATCCGAGAAAATAAGAAGAGAAAATTACCCACCACTGCCATTATGAAAAAAATAGTCACAAAACCCCCTATAAATATTTATAAAATAGCTAAATTTAGAATAATAAAAAATAGTCAAAAATACCTCTTGAATCTATTTCTAAATTACCCACCATGCCATTATAAGTAAAAAAATAGCTAAATTTGAAATAATAAAAAATAACAAAAATACACTTCACACCTATTTCTAAATTATCCCATTATAAGTCCAAAAATAATTAAATTTGGGTTATAAAAGATAGCTAAAAATATACCTAATTCTTATTTCTAATTTTCTCTCCATACCATTATGAGTCTAAAATAGCTAAATTACGATGTGATGAGTAGGCAAGCTAAAAAACAAGCTATGACAATGACAGAGTAAGGATGAGTGAGAGAACCGAAAAACAAGTTAGAAATGATGACGGGAACAGCCTGAACGAGAGGGCGACAAGCAAGCAATCTGAACAACAAGATGACCAACATACCAGTAGGAAGGCAAGGGGAGAAGGTGACACATGAAGGTAGTAGCCCTTGCCGAAGTGGACGATAAGTAGGCGGAAGAGATAATGAGTTGGCAGAAGTGTAATAGAGGAACAAGTGAGCTGGACAACAAGCCAAGGAGACAAATAGCTGAGCATCATTACGAGCAGGCGAGAGATGCGACCGTAGAAAAGAGCATATAAAAGTTTATTACAAAATATCATAAAATACCTACATACAAGTTAATAAATTTTATACTATTATCGTTGTGAAAACAATCAATTCTAACCGCGCAAATGCGCGGGCAGCCATACTAGTTATATATAATTGACTATGAAAAGGAGCCATCATGTTCGCTCTAAAATGTTACAAATTTCCACGTTAATCCGAAGAGAAAATTACCCACCATTGCCATTATAAAAAAAATTAGTCACAAAACCCCCTATAAATATTTATAAAATAGCTAAATTCGGAATAGTAAAAAATAGCAAAAATACCCCTCGAACTTATTTCTAAATTACCCACCTTGCCATTATGAGTCAAAAAATAGCTAAATTTGAAATAATAAAAAATAACAAAAAGTACACTTTACACCTATTTCTAAATTACCCGTCATTCCATTATACGTCCAAAAAATAACTAAATTCAGATTATAAATGATAGCTAAAAATATCCCTAATTCTTATTTTTAATTTTTCCACTATACCATTACGAGTCTAAAATAGCTAAATTATGATGTGATGAGTAGTCAAGCTGAAAAACAAGCTATGACGATGACAGAGTAAGGATGAGAGAGAGAACCGAAAAACAAGTTAGAAAGGAGGACAGGAAGTGCCTTGAACGAGAGGGCGACGAGCAGGCAATCTGAACAACAAGATGACCAACCTACCAGTAGGAAGGCGAGGGGAGAAGGTGACGCGTGAAGGTAGTAGCCCTTGCCGGAGTGGGCGACAAGTAGGTGGGACGAATAATGAGTCGGCATAAGTGTACTAGAGGAACAAATGAGCCGGACAACGAGCTAAGGCGATAACTAGCTTAGCATCATTACGAGCAGGTGAGGGATGCGATCGTAAGAGAGAGCATATAAAAGTGTTTTCCCAAAATATCATGAAATATCTACGTACAAGTTTATAAATTTTATATTATTATCGGTGTGAAAACAATCAACTCTAGCCGCCAAATATGCGGGCAGTCATACTAGTTTTCTAGACAACACTGAGTGCTACTGCTAGCTCCTGGTACACAGACTTTAAAATTTGTGCAAAAGACAAAATCAAATGGTATATGTTTCTTCTTCTTCCTTCCTTCCTCCTCTCACGCCGTCGCACCCCGCCCACCGGCGCCGCGCCTCCACCCGCCCCACGCCTTACCACGCTCCCGCCATGGACGCCGGCAAGAGCTCCTCCAAAATGACTGGAACAATTTGTTGTGTGTATCGGAACATTTAGTTGAGGTGGCCACAACATTTGCTTCAGACGGAGATAGCTAGGAAGAGAGAAAAATGTATTGGAAAGAAAGAAAGAACTCTATGGATTCTTTCAATGAAGAATTGTATTGGGAAGAGAATAATATGTTGCGGGCTCTATATTTCACTCTGTATACTTTGCTAAGAGCTACTCTTGAGGAAGAGCTAGTTATCCTCTCTCCCCTTCTTTTCACCATAAAATGTATGTTGTCTCTATGGCTAGAGGCAGTTGCTAGCTTTTGCAGATAATCTCTCTGTATAAAGGCTATGTGATAATGTCTTATTTATGCTAATAATTAACTCTTAAACAAGAGCTAACGGCACTCTCTCTCCTATTTTTTATAAAATATTATATGTGCTAACTCTTACCTCCCCTGTTGGGAGGCTCGCAAAAAAAAAAAAAAAAAGTGTCTGCCAGAAAAAAAAATCAAACTTGAGAGGTGTGAGTTGGCCGATTTCATGAATTTAGAGTGTCACGAGACAATTTCGCCTGCATTCTATATCTGGATTTACCCGGGATGTTCCATTTTTATAATTGTACATTAGCGCAGTAGGGAGAAAACAAAAGCAAAAGCGGTTGTTTATTTGTATTGAAAACCAAATGGATATGCAAAACATCAAAACATTGAAGGAGCTATATATGTCTGGTCAACCGACGAGGTACATTGAAGTAGCATTACAACACAGAGCAGAACGCATATTATATTAAGCAAATATCATGTCAAATGCTAAGTTGTGCTCCCAAATGAAGGCAGTTGAAGCTGGTCCCAATATGGATGATGGCGCCGGCATCTTGCTTTTTCGACCTCCCGCTCAACAGCTACGGAGGTTTGCCTGATGCTTTCTCCCAGCTTGATGGTGAGCGAGCATCTTTGCGCTGTTGCACTGCAAATTGCAGAACTTGCAAAAATACATGTGCTGAGTGCTTCTGCAGTGATCCTGAAATTGAGATTCAGAGTTGCATCTGACCTGACAGGTACTACAATCCCATTTTGGGGTCGCTTGATCTATCCTAGCTATTTTTGGTTGAATAATTCGCAGTCGATTGGCTTCTAGTTGCAGGGCCTGAAAATTCTGTCGGTGTTTCTTGCCTCCAACATGGCTCTCCATGACCGATTGGCAATACCACTTAACTTGGCAAATGCCACAGATGGACTCTGAAGCTGATTTCTCTTCATCCTGTGACGTAATACTCGTACACGAATCCGCTTCCCGCGACGGTGCGGAAGCCCTTGCCATGGTATTGCATTCTTCCAGCAGGGCCTGGATGTTCGCTCGGTGTCTTCTACCGTTCAGGTGGTTCTCCAAGTCAGATTTGCAAGTGCAGTTTGCTTGGCAAAACTTGCACGTCCATGGTGGGCATGACTTCTCTGCACACTGCGTTGCCTTTTGTGATTTCTCTGCTTTTGCTTTTGCCTTCAAAGCATCGACGTTTCCCTGATGCTTCTGCCCTGAAAAATGCTGCAGCAAGTTGCCTGCGCTTGTTGCTTCCACGCGGCAGATGGCACAGCTCCATTTCGTAGAAGACGCCTGTTTGATGTGCAGTTTTATTAGAGCATAGGGTTACTGACTGAAATAAATGTTCGAGGAAAAAAAAGACTGAAATAATGGGGAAAACAAGTTAACTGAAATGGCTGCTAAATTCTTCTCAGTTTAATTATGTGGACACAAAGAAAGCATTATTCCGAAGAAGTAAATATTTTTAAATATGAGGCAAAACTACCTGAAGACGTAATGCATGGTAAGCTAAGCTTCTTACTCTACTGGATTCTTGTGGTTTGCCCTCATTGTCACGTGTTAACCTATTCTGATCGTTAGCCTTGTCTTTGCCATGCGTCATGAACTGCTGCTCATCGAAGTCGAAGGCCGCCGGCTTAGCGCGTTCGGCATCGGCAGCAGCAGCGGCAGAGCGCAGGGCCATGGCGCACTCTATCTTGGAAAGCTCAGCCACAACGATCTCCAGGCGAAGGCGATCCTTCTGGAGCTGCGACAGCAGCGCGTCCCGGATCACCTGCATCGAGTCCCCTGCACAAGCAGAGCGAAACCCGATCGTCAGTTCAAAACATGCGCAGATAAACGAGGTGGGGTCGCGCTACGTACGTACCGTCGTGCATCGGCGGCGGAAACGGAGTGTCGGGGAAGCGATTGCCATCGTCAACGACGCCGGCGGCAGAGGCAGTTGGGCTGCGGTGGGCGAACTCCATCGATCGGCCGGCGGGGGAGCAGGGGGACGAAATGGAAGAAGGTTTTTGCTATTCCGGCGTCGAAAGGGGGGTGGTGCAAAAAATTGCAAAAGCAAATGAACATGAATGGGAGGAAACTCTGAGCCGAGGAGAGGCTTTAAGCTTTTCGATGCTGCTGCTGATTGGACGATTGAAAGCGGTAGCTAAAGAATAGTCTTCCATCTTTTCGCCCTTGAGGTGGCGAGATAGTTTGCTTAGTGGAGTGGGCAAGCGATGGCCGGATCTAACTTTTCAGTTCCCACTGTCTGTGTGCCGACCTATATCCTTTGTGGGAATCCTAGCTACGAGACCAAAGGTTTGGTCTTCGGTTCCCACGGCCGTAATGGGAAATCAAGTTGTATAAACTTCATAGCAAAAACTTCTCCAAAAAATATGATGAGGTAAGGGGGAAATGAGCGTTGGACTTAATTTATTATCTTGAGAAGAGAAACTATGAATAAGTTTGACTAACTAAAGCGTGTTAATTCAGTTTTACAATATAAATAGCTGCTATGCATGGCAGTAAAAAAAAAACAGAAGTAAAATTGGACTGAACAATGCGATAGAAAGGTTGGCGATAAGATTCAGTCCGCACTAAGCTGCAAAAGCAAATTTACTGTAGCACTTTTGCTTAGCCAGTTTGTGTTAGCCTATACGACATGCAAGTTAGCCTTTTTTGCAATGATCATGGTGGTATGGACAAATACCTTTTTCCTTTATTTATTGGCATTGTACTTTTTTTTTCGTTGCTTTCATGTTTGGAAGGGATTGTATTTTATATTTTGGATGTTGCAAGCAAAAGACCTAGAGACAAGGTGGTGAAAATGTGTATTTTAAAAAAACGTACTTACCAAACATATATTTTGAGATGGCTCTAGCAACAAAAGGCCGTGAAAGTGAAAATTAAAATTGCAGAAATGTCATTACTCATTCTGAAAAATTACACATCACTCTCGAAGGTTAACTATAGATGAAATGAAAGTAATGTGTGCTGGCACTGAGACACGCAAGCTGAACATATATATTTTGCTGAAAAATACTGTCATATTTAGGTTATGCCTGCCGAATGAAAAGACATTTCAACCGATTCCTAGAGTGAATGATACTGCCGACGTTTTGCTTGTTATCTCCCAATCAACAGGCATTGAGATTTGCCTGATGCTTACTCCCAGTACAATGGTGAGCGAGCATTTTCTCACTGTTGCACTGCAACTTACAGATGTTGCAGTAACTTGATACCATCCGCTTCTCAACCTTCTCCAAGTGTTTCTTCCCCCGACGATGTTCTGCAAGCGTGTTCTTGCTGTTGCATTGCAAATTGCAGAGCCTGCAAAAATGTAATGCCTTTTGTATCTCCCCTTCTAAGCTTGCACTGTTACTGTTAGAGCCATCTCCTGTTAATTTCTTCCCCGTCGCCGTCTCCAAGCCGCTTGAATGCGCGTTGGTGCCGTCTCTATGCAGAGCGTCTAGCTTCTGCTGGTGCCCCATGCCTCTGCAGTGAACCTGAAACTGAGATTCAGAGTTGCATTTGGCCTGACAGATATTGCAATCCCATTCCGTAGGTGCTTGTTGCTTCTTGGGGATGTTCGGTGGAATAATTCCCAGTCGCTTGGCTTCCAGCTTCAGGGCTTGGAAATTCATCTGGTGTTTCTTGCCTCGAACATGGCTCTCCGTGACTGATGGACAAGTGCACTTCACTTGGCAGAGCCCGCAAATCAATACTGAATCTGGCTTCCCTTCATCCTGTTGTTCCATGTTTAAATTTGAATCCGCTTCCCGCAATGCGCGATCCTGTGCCATGCTCTTGCATTGTTCCAGCAGAGCTTGGATCTTCGCGTGGTGTTTCTTGCCTTTAAGGTGGCTCTCCAAGACTGATTTGCCGTGCAGTTTGCTGGGCAAAACTTGCAGACCCATGTTGGATGCGGTTTCTCCGCGTACTGCCTCGCCTTTCTTGACTTCTCTGCTCTCGCTTTTGCCTTCAGAGAAATGACGTTTGCTAGGTGCTTGAGCCCTGCGAAATGCTGCAGCAGGTTGCCCTCGCTGGTGGCTTCGACCTTGCAGATGCCACAGCTCCATTTCACTGAAGGCGATGTCTTCTTGGGCAGTATGGCCTGTTTGCATGATATGCAGTTTGGTTAGAAATTTAGTGATTTGATTGAGGTAAATCAGGCCAATAAAAATTGGTTTCCAAATTTTACAACTACACCACTAGTGAAGCAGAGGAAAAATATAATACTCCGGTAAGCTGCTCACCTCAATGGATTCTTGTTTGCACTCATCAGCACTTGCATCCTTCTCCTGATCTGGGGCCATACCGTCACTGCCAGAACCTTTGGAGCATTCACGGACAGGATCATCTTTCATGTCAGGCTTCTCAGACTTGATTTGTGCAACGCCATGCATTTATCTCCTTTCTTCACATCACGGGCCTCGCCTACACAGACCTGATGTTCCGCATCGATCGCCCCTGGAAAGAACAGTTCAACGAAGACGAACTGTTTGTTTGACATGCATTTTGGTTAGAAATTTAGTAACTGAGGTAACATCAGGGAAAGCAAAAATTGCTCATCGATTTTTTGCTGCACCAATAGTAAGCTGCTGACCTGATCGGAGTCACACTCATCACTTGCTTCCTTCTCCTGCTCTGGCGCTTTACGGACAGGTTCATCTTCCACGTCAGGCTTCTCCGACTTGATCTGCACATCCCCGTGCACTGAGGGCACTCCATCTTCTTTCTTCACGTCACCGGTCGCCCTACTACCGCGCGGCACGAACTGCTGACCGAGGGTGAAGCGCACCGCCGCCTGGTTAGCGCGTTCGGGATCGGCAGAGGAAGAGGCGCGCCGCGATGGGACGCGGCGGAGCGCAGGGCGATGGCGCGCTCGATCTTGGCGAGCTCGGCCACGATGATCTCCTGGCGAAGGCGATCCTTCTGCAGCTGCGACAGCAGCGCGTCCCGGATCACCAGCATCGAGTCCCCTGCACAACACAAGCAGCGCGGAGTTTCTGACTTTAAATAGAAAATATTCAGATTCCTGGGTACTTGGCATGGAGACATGGCTGGCATTTCCACGAGTGCCAACTGCAGAGGCCGATGGGGCACAATGGCATGCTCCCTCAGGTCAGGTACGTACCATGTGACGGAGGGTCGGCGAAGCGGTGGTCGTCGTCGTCGGCTGCTGATGCTGGGCCTCGGCCGGCGAACTCCATCTGGTCCGGTGAGGAGTAGCGTGTGGAAAAACGGAATGATATTGCAGCGCCGGGGAGCCTTGAATTTAAAGGCGTCAACAGCGTCATCGTGACCGTCGGTTTCGCGTTGCTACCTCGAGCCTTGCGCGACGGCACGCCTTCCCGAAGCCACACGGCTCATTCGTCGCTCTGCCACGCGAACGCGGCAGAGTTCCCCGTTCCCACGCCCGGTGGCGACGCCTCGTCTTCCCCGCGCCCTCTCGTCGTCCGCGACTGTAGTCCACGCTCCCTCCGCGAGTACTGGGCACTAGGCGGCCCTTCTCTCCATGCATGCTTCTCCCGACGAATGAGAGTAGAGAAGCTTCGCTCTTCTTCCCGAACCCATTCTGCAAGCGGGGATCAGCGCGCAATTGCTTGGAATCAAACCCACATGCCGCAGCCGGCCGTTACCTCGCGCCACCGCTCTCGAGATGGCCAAAAGTAGGGCTGGTCCGACGATCTCCGGCCGAGCGTGTCGGAGCTGGGCTCTCTGGTTGGCAGTTGTCTGGGATGCTTATGAGTTCACTTCTCGACTCTTATCATGGTTGACTAGTTGATGCCTGAGTTTTTGCAGGCTATCTATACTCCTCAACTTCAGAGGTTTCAGTTCTTACAAAACCTGCTCTCATTCGGAACCATATATGAATGAACTACTAAAAGAGACGACAGCTTGTTCTTAGTGAGCATCTACACAAGTTCGCATGCTTGCTTTTTAGTGAGCGTCTACACAGTTCCTTAATGCAGTTCGCATGCTTACCAAAAGAAAAAAAAAATTAAATGCACTCGTGGAGTAATAGCCATGATCCACGACTGCATTTCATCTTTTTGCATTGAGCTTTTTCAGGTGCTTTTTTCCCGGTACGATGGTGCATATGAGAGGATTGAGATACTCTACCATTATAAACGGTGACTTTGTGTGCCTTTGAGTCACTGACATATAGGGACACATGAATCTCATGATTTGTGAACCCACATGTCAGTGACTCAAAGGCACACAAAGTCACCATTGACAAAGGTAGATGATCCTAATCCGGTGCAAGAGCATTTTCTCACTGTTGCACTGCAAATCGCAGACTTCACATAAATCAGTAACTTCTGTTCCTCCAAGTATCCCTCCCTACAAGTATCACGGCCCGCACAAATATTCGCACTGCTGCACAGCAGATTGCATATATCGCAAACACATGGTGTCATCTGCTCTTCCATCTTGTCTGAGGTTGCAGTCATGCTGTCAGAACCATCTGAAGGCCCTTTATTCTCCGTCTTCAGGTCACACAATTTCACTTCCGCGCCTTCTCCCTTCTTCCGGTGCCTCTTACGTCTGCAGTGATGCTCAAAGTGAGATTCAGTGCAACATTTATCTTCACAGACACTGCAATCCCATTCCGAGGCAGGTTGATTCTTGTCAATTCGTGGCGGAATATTTTCTGTTTGCTTGGCTTCTTCGTGTAGGACCTGGATTTTCAGTTGGTGTATCTCGCCTCCAAGGTGGTCTGCCAAGTCTAACTGGTGATCACAAATAGTTTGACGAATACTGCAACTCGATCTTGTACTCTGCCCTGCATGGTGTGGCACAATGTTTGGAGGAAACTTCGCTCCCCATGACTCAGAATTCATTACCATGTTATTTATTTCATGCACCAGCGGGGCTTGAATATTTGCTGAAAGCTGGCTCCCCAACTCTGATTCCCTGGTGCGGTATTAGCTCGGCAAATGCTGCAACTCCATAGTGGAGGTGGCTTCTCTGCATGTTGCGGAATATTGCTCAGGTGTGATTTTGCTTCCTTTGGCTCCGTAAAGGTGAGCTGCTACAAAACAGCTTAAAACACCTAAACACAAAAAAAATCTATTATCTAGCTTAGTACCTCTAAAATCCTATAGCGTCAACCAACACAGTTGTTGCAGCTGTATCTCCATCCTCGAAAGAAGAAAAACTAAATAGAATTATAGTATGTTGAGGTAAAAAGCTCCCGAAAGTGGTCCAGCAGCTAAGCCGCGACCCGCCACCCTTCTATTTTCTCAGGTTCTCTAGGCTTCTACTACCTGTCAACCATAATTAACATGGGTTAGACATGCCCAACGGGCCGGCATGACACGACTGGTAATTATCCATGTTGTACTTGGGCGGTTGGGCCAGCGGTTCAGCCCATGGGCTCACTCGGCATGGTCCGCCACCATAACCTGCTGTGTTGGGCCTCGTTGTCACGACCTAGGCACGAAGCGGGCTTCGGCCGTGCTGGCCCGCTGGGCATCTATAGACGTGGGAATTTTTTTCTGTTTCGTTTTCTTCAATTGATGTGGTAATTCTAAACATCGATACTGAACTTAAAACAACGAGTGATATGTACTTAAGGGACTACTAAAGCAGTATAAAATCAAGTCAAATCCGACTGACCTAGTTGATATCATGCTTACGTAGTCGGTTTGTAGTGAGAACAATTTGTTTGATTGGTACGTATCCTTTTGTTGTTTTCATGTTTTGAAGGGATTACGGAGGGAATACTATTACTATGTGCTGGCATTGAGATAAATTTCATTCAAGTTAATAAATAATTTCATTTTGAATTGCTGCGCTGGCGAAAGAAAGGCAACTCTTTGACTGATCCCCTGAATGAATGACATGGCAGCCGAGTCTAAAAAAATGATAGTGCTTACAGTGTGTTCGGCAGCCGATTTGGCAGCCGGCTGCTGCTGCTTCCCCCTCACAGGCTACAGTGCTGCTTCCAGCAGCTACAGTGTTTTCTCTCAGAAAAACTGCGCAGCGGCAACAGTAAAACTGCGAGCCTAACAGGCTGTTAGTTTTTGCAAAAACTGTCTGAACCAGTCGGCTCGGTATTAGGGGATGACAGGTTTGCCGAATTTGACTTGATCAAATTTAAAATTTGAAACAAAAATTTATATAGATACTACACGAATTATAAAGCAAAGTGGTGAAAGAAATTGATGAAAACGCTTGTTTGACCAGCCAAAAAAATATTGGAAGATAATTATTTGTTCAAGAACTATGTGTTCCATAACTATGTACTGGATAATTTTGTCTATGCACTGGAGTATGTTGCATGCATTGTAATTTGCGCATTTGTGCCTAGTATTACTGCAAATAATTAGCAAAGGTCATGCTAATATTTCAACATTTTTTTTCACTTTTACAATCATTCTCGGTTTCGACTGAAAATGGACGGCTAAGGCTATCTCCAACGGTTTGTGCGACACAATCCCAAAATACGTCGCTCCAGATGGAAGAAACGCGACCAAAAAAGTTGCCATCTCCAACGGAACGACCGAAACTGAAAACCAATCCCGTCGCCGTCGCCGGCGCGGCCAGCTCCCGCGCCCCCGCCGCCGCAGCCGCGCCCGTCGTCGCCTGGAGCGGGAGAAGAAGAAGGAGAGGAAAAAGGATAGGAGAAGCCGGGAGTCGTCTTCCTCCTCCTCGCCCCATCCCGCGCCGGCGCCGCCCGGTCGATCTCCGCCTCCAACACCGCTCCGACCCAGTCGAGTTTCAATCGAGCTTGCCCGCGCTCCACTCTCCCTTCCCAAGCCGCTCAATCACCCCCTTCCTCTCTTCCCCGAGCTCCACCCGAGCAACCATGGCCGCCGCCGCCGCTCCCCGCCGCCGCTCAAATGGAACCACAGCACCTAGGGCATCCGATTCCCCCTCTCCCTAGCCTCCCTCTTTCCCTTCCCCATGCCGGATTGGAGAGCCCTCGAAGCTTCGTCCATGGCGAACAGAAACAGGGGAGAGAAGAGGAGGAAGGAGTGGAGCCGGCGGAGGAGGAGAAGGGAGCCGGCAGAGGAGGAGAAGAGGAGGCGGGGGCGGGGAGGCGGCGCGGGCGCTGGGTCGCGCGGCCAGGCGACGCAGCACTGCGTCGCGAGCCGGCCGGCGCCGAAAATGGGAGGGCGCTTTGCGTCGTCCGTTGGAGGGCGTTTTCGACCCAGTTTCGGTGTGATGGCCGGAATAGGTCGTCCGTTGGAGACAGTCTAACTGGTGAAATGGAGCGGCTAGCTGCCCAAACCACTCCTTTCCGATTTTGTCCAATTTTGAGCGATCTTAAGCCTGGAGCGGTTCCAATGGTTCGAATAATAATAATGTAAATCTTGGCCAGGCTACCCGTACCGGCGTCTTTCTTGTTAATCTCCACTCAACACCCGCTGAGCTGCCTGATGCTTACTCCATAGAACTCCTAGTAAGATGGCGAGCGAGCATTTTTTCGCTGTTGCACTGCAATTGCACCTCGCAAAAACTCAGTAGCATCCGTTTCTCCACCTTCTGTAAATGCTTCAGCCCCTGACGATGTTCTTGCTGTTGCACTGCAAATCTGCAATGTTTGTATTTTGAATCCACTTCACGCGATGCGCGATCCCTGCCATGCGCTTGTACTTGGATCTTTGCGTGTTGTTTCTTCCGTTCAGGCGGTTCTCCAAATCGGATTTCCGGTGCAGTCTGCTGAGTGGTTTCTCGGCGTACAGCCTCGCATTTTTTTTTTGATTTATTATCTGCTCTCGCTTTTCGCCTTGCAAAATGCTGCAGCCCTCACTGATTGTGATTGCTTCCACCTGGCAGATGCCACAGTTCCATTTCACTGAAGGCGATGTTTTCATGGGCAGTACCACCTGTACGTTTGACTTGAAGTTTGGCTAGAGAATTACTCCTTCATTTCAAATTATTTGACGTTTTTGACTTTTGTAAATCATGTTTGACCGCTCGTCTTATTTGAAAAATTTGTGCAAATATCATTTATCTTGTTATGATTTGTTTTTTCATTAGAGATACTTTAAGTATGATTTATTTGTTTTTATATTTGTACAAAATTTTTGAATAAGCCGAGCGGTCAAACGTGATCTCAAGAAGTCAAAAGTGTCAAGTAATTTGAAATAAAGGTAGTAGTAATAATGGAGGCATAAATTAATGCCAATTTGATTACACCACAAGTGAAGCAGAGGAAAATATAATATAGTATAAGCTGCTCACCTCATTGGATTCTTGTTTGCACTCATCACTTGCTGCATTCTCCTGACGTGGTGCCCTACCGTTACTGCCGGAAGTTTTGAAGCATTCACTAACAAGATCGTTATTCATGGGCCATGGCAGACTTCTCGGATTTAATTTGTACACCCCGTGCAGTATTTAATTTCTTCCGACCGCCGAACTGCTCATCGTAGGAGAAGAGCACCGGCGGGTTAGCACGTTCGGGAGCGGCAGAGGAAAGGAAGAGGAGATGGCACGACTGCACGAGGCGATGGCGCGCTCGTCCGCGATGATCTCCTGGCGAAGGCGACCTTCTGCAGCTGCGACAGCAGCGCGTCCCGGACCACCAGCATCGAGTTCCCTGCACAAGCAGCGCGGAGTTTCGCTGTTCTCTCCACGAATGAGAACTGCAGAGGTCGATGGTGGCAGAAAGAAAAAATTCTCTGCAGAATCCGATGGTGGCGGATGCGCAGTTATTATGATGATAAAACTGGTGAAACTGGTGCATACAACATGTTCATCTGTTGATCAAATATTAGATAGTAGTATGAAACTATGGAAGGCATGGGCGCCGCCAAAAGTGGAAATTTTCATGTACTCCTTGTACATTGCGGCACACAAGGGCACACAGCATAAGGGAGGAAACGACACGAACTGCAGGACAATGATGTATGTGTGTGCTCTCTGCGATCAGGCTCTAGAAGACAGGATTATTGATGGATGAAGCGCGCATAGGCCATATCAAAGTTTAGTTTTCAAAACATAGCTTGTAAATTAACTGTAGGACGAGGGTTGTTACAGGCAGCACGACGAACACGGTATATATGGTGGGAGTACATCATGTCGGCCAGTACCAATGTTTTGCTATATATAGTTAACTTGGAACTCGTAGACATCTACGTGTCACCTCACTAACTCCTCTCTCCGCCTCGGCGCCGCAGGCGGTGGTCATGCGCCGTGGCCACGCGCCTAGGCGCGTGTCCGTCGCCTAGGCGCGTGTCCGCGGCGCGCCGAGCTCGCCCGACGACATCTTCCCGTCCTGCCCCTGCTTACCTCGGCCCAAAAGAAACGCACCTCTGCCGCTCCGCGTCTCCCTTCGCTCTCCCCGTCACCACCGTCCGCCACTGCCGCGCCGAGCACAACAAAATCGAGCCGTCTCGCCGATGTACTGTGTCTTAGCCCAAACGACACCACGAGCAGCTGCCGCGCAAAGAGCCTCCCAAGCCATTCCCGGCCTGCTCGTCCTCCCTCCCGCGCCATGTGTGTGGAGACGACGGTGTTTCGTCCCCGCGGCCGCCCACCACCGTGCATCATCGCCGCCAAATTCCGTTATTCCGTAGCATGATATCTCCCTTCCGCACAAGCCTGGCATGGTCCACTTAAGCAACCTAGCTCGTCGAATTTGGAGTCTCGGTTGCCGCCATTCTCTGCCACCGAGCCGCCTCCACGTCAAACTCTACCTCCAGGCCTTCCGCATCGACGACATCCTCCACGCGCGCCGGGATTCCTCACGTTTCGATGAAGCATTAAGGCCAAGAAACTCCCGCTCGTGATGAACCTATCATGTCGTATGACATCTACTGGGAATTGAATAAAGACACATAACTTACAATCACAATCGTGATGAACCTATCATGTCGTATGACATCTACTTTCTGGATAGACTCAATTATTTCTAAGTCAATGTATCCTAGCAACGCATTTACACTGGGTGTTCCCCTCATCTGCAGCGCAGTAAAAAGACGTGAATCTAACAAGCTGTCGATCTGTGAACCAAGTATTGAATTTAAGGATAATAGGGAAGATGAATACTAACGATCTTGGACCAACATTTCTGATGAAGGCCATTGAGCATGTTCTGCCTGGCCAAAAGTTCTCTCCTGATATCAAGCTTGATGTAGTCTGTGTTGGCAGCGTTTATGTTTATCTGACCAGTCAGCTGAGGCAAAGGAGCATAAAAGAGATTATCTGAATGTGAAGTCTGAGAACAATGAAACCATGTAATTAGTCATCACTAACCTCGGTAATCCTTTCCTGGAAAGGAATAATAGCTGCTTTGATGTGCTCAGCAACTTCAACTTCATTGGCATAGTTGTCAACATATTCAATGTCGTCGACATTGCTAAGTTTTGCACGTTTAGGATCCTGCAAATTGATCATGAGAATAAGGTCACACCAGTCTGAATTTACCTTCTCGCCGAAAGGAAAAAAAACAATTTACAGGTGTAAGATTGAAATGAAGATATCTAGTTGTACAAATGTGTACTGTCTAGCAACTGAAAACAGAATTAGGATACAAAATTCGAAATTCTGAACTTCATGCGAGCAACATGCGAAGCATCAAAGCTATAATAACTAAACAAGGTACCTCTGTGAAAGGAATCAAGCTATATGCTATACAGACGTGCAACTACAAATAGAATAAGAATACAACATTTCGAATTCTGAAGTTTGAGTAAGCAACAGTGGGGGAGGATGAAGGATAAAACTTAAACCTACACATGATGTCACGGTGAGAACAGCACTGGAGTTCTGAAACGTGAGCAAGTAGAGACTGTGAACTAGCGTGAAACCAACAATTAGTCTTGGCACTTTATCACGGTGAGAACAGCGTAGGGATTGTGAAACGTGACCAAGTAAATTCTGTGAACTCTGAAGGGTGAAACCAACAATTAAACTTGTAGTGTATGTGTATAGGAACAAAGGTTGGTTCTGAAACCAGGCAAGTAAATTCTGTGAACTATGAAGCGTGAAAGTAACAATTGAAACTGGTATCACGGTGAGCACTACTGTCCGTGAGATCAGTGAGAAAGGCCCCAAAGCAAATCATACGTCCGAGACAAAATCCTGGAATATCACGAGCGATGAACCTACATCGAAGTCAGTGTGACTACTGGAAACTATAAGCTATCCCAACTCAAGGATTTGTTATCAACATAACATTCATATTATATATGACGTATACCTACGAAGTCTCGCTGCTCCCGCGTTGGGGAACCGGCAGTTCGCAGCAAAGGCCATTAGTTCTGGAGACAGATTTGGCGCTCACATCGCGCGCTACACCAACGCGAGACCGCGAAATCAAGCACATCAACAGCCCTCCCCAATTTCACTGCGACAGATGCAACGAAACCACGCATAGCACCCAGCGTCCCCAATTCCACGGCGCTACGCCATCGCGAGACAGAGAAGTCACCTGTCACCCGCACCACTCAAACCTTATGAATTTCACGGCATAGTTGGGACCAAATCCACTAGAATTTCACAATAATAGGCCAAGCAATTCGCAATCCGCAACCAGAAAAATGGTCAGCGATGTGACTGAAACACCATCAATTTCACCATAGAACACCATCGATTTCGCGATTAACTCTCCCAAATTTTCTTAGCCAAACGACGGATGACACGTACCGGCTCCAAGCCGGTCCTGCCGCGCGTGTGGCCAGCGCCACCTCCGCTGCTGCCTGCGCCTCCGTCGCCGCCGCTGCCTCCCCCTCCGTCGCCGCCGCTGCTGCCGCCGACGATCTCCATGCCCTGGTGGAGAGCGGAATGGGAGGGAGGGGAGCGGGAGTAGGAGGGAAGAGCGCAGAGGCGAGGCAGGGAGAGGCGCAAAAGGCACCGACTATGTAGTGGCCAGTGGGCTTCTTATTTGGTTGGGCTCCGCAGGCTTCAAGCTGGGCTTCTTATTTGGTTGGGCTCCGCAGGCTTCAAGTTTCACTTGTCAAGTTTTTTTTTTTTTTTCCCTTTTTTCTTTTTTGGGGAAAGGTCAAGAACTTGGGAAGTAAAACTAGTTTATTACCACGGGGAATCATAATAAAAAAGCTACACCTCTAATTTACAGGAGAGCCGTTTCATATACCGTCACGGGAACGAGTACCCCCGTACGGCCGGCCTGCGTGGCAAGCGCCAGCCGCCCTTCGTCCATCGAGTCGGTGTGCCCACGACATGCGCTTGTTGTGCAGCGCCGGCGTGCGAGCAGCGGGTTGCGGGTCCCCGATGAGCCCTGCTCTATTTGGCAGAATCAAGAGGCAAATCAAGTAGCTCGTATGTTAGCACGGCAAGCTAGTAGAAAGGAGTTCGTAGTTAAGAGATTTGATTTTCCGTTGTAAGTTAAATTTTAGTATCTAAACCAATAAAGAACCAGTTGGAAGAAAAATAATTTTTACCTATCAGATCCTACCCTACATGTGTATTAACCATTGATTAAAATCGACCCCAACTAATCAACCATCGGATCTTGCCATCAGCGTTTCTGAAAAGTGGACCTCTTCAAGAGCGTGACGCTCAGCGTCATCGCCAGGCAAAAAAAACCTGACATTGCAAT
Source organism: Eragrostis nindensis (assembly GCA_012490785.1). NCBI lineage: Eukaryota > Viridiplantae > Streptophyta > Magnoliopsida > Poales > Poaceae > Eragrostis > Eragrostis nindensis. The sequence continues at coordinate 123,829 of JAAXCT010001105.1, forward strand.
GACTTTTCTCACCGCACTATGATTTCTACGCGCCCGCAACCCCACCTCCCTGATTTCCTCTTATCTTGATTGCCTTCCATTTTTACGGAACGTTTGAATCCAATTCCATCCTCGCGACTTGGTTGCACGGGCTGTGCGACTTCCGCGAGCGATAGACGGCGGCGGAGCTGCATCGGTGATGGCGAGCGGCACAGAGCAGCGATCGAACGACGGCGGCGCGGGGGCCGGCGGCGTGGAGATCTACGGCCAACAACCGGGAAAAGAGATTATTGGATAGCCAACGCGTGCTCCGGCGCAAGGCAACCGAAGAGGTTGGACAGATTTATTCTTCCTTCGTGAGTAACGAAAACTTTACCTGGATCGATTTCTTTGGGTATCGTTTGATTTCTTTCTCGAACTGTAGCGGATGCAAGTGCAGGGGCTTCGCCGATTGATAATGTGTAGTTTCAGACATTTTGAATGCAGATTGTGAACCCTGATTGGTTTTTTCATATCTTTATTGTAGTACCGATTCAGTCGATCAACCAGAGAGAAGACTTCTCGTTTGCACTTTTTTCAGGAGGTCTCACGAAGGTAAGTGAAGAAAAGACAGCATCTTCTAAGTTTCTCTGCTTGAAGACATATATATCTATATAATTATGAAGATACAGTTATTCACATTTCCCGAGTCTGATTTTTAATTTCTCTTGTATGTATCAGCCCAAGCTGCTTGCTGTCTCAAACAAGGCAGCGTTTGTGCAAAGGCACCCGTCTTTCCACACTAGAGTCCGAGAGCTCAAGTGCCATGACCAGGTTCAACATCATGAGATCGTTTAGTAACCCACAGAACTAACCATGTGCCATTTAAAAGGGACATACACTGAGGTACAAATTTCCCTTGTGATTATACTAGATTGTCTACAATAATTAAAAATTCCACAGGGTCATCGTTGCTATGTTTAGTTTTGTATTTTGTATCTTGGATAGGTTCGCAAACTATATATGATAACCACTGTTGATTGAGTGTTATTTCAGTGCATTGTATCTACACAAGTGAAGATGGGTACACCATTGATTGTTCGACCCAAAAGTTTCGTTCCCAGCGATAATTATGGGTCAGAGGCATGGTTTTTATCTATCCTTTTTTCTTTTTGCCATAGTATCTATTTCAACCCTTTTAGCTTCTAGGCATTTTACAAATGCAAAACATCTGCAGAATTTGGAATTTTGAAGGCTGTTGAAGCCATTATGAGTAGAGAGGTCCAAAGATGGGGAAAGAGATCTGAGCTGCAAGAGAAGGTAAGGAAATGGTCTGTAATGAATGATATCAAGTCTAGGGCCCACTTAGTATTGAACTAGAACTGATGTGAGTGCATTTCTTCTTTTGTGGGATATTTTATTTTCACTGTGGCCATAAAGCAAAACGCCAGTTACTAAATTTTCTTGTAGTTGTGATTGCAATAGTTTGAAAGGACTGTCTGACGCATACAGGATACCATGCAGGTCCGGTCCTGTGGTGTGGTGCATGAGGATAAGATATGGTGTGTGTAATGAACGCCGTGCGCGGTAGCTAAAACTCTCGTAACCATCGACATGATCAAGTCACCGCATTTGTATCTGATCTTTTTTTCTGAGGTAAAGAACTCTCAACTGTTTATATCACCTTTTCCTATACATGTGATTGGTGAAAATATTCAGAGAAGACTTGAGTAGATGTTTCTTAATATAAATCAGTTTTTGTGAGATTTTTTTCTGGGTTAGTGCATTGAAAGTATTCAGGTTTTGTGTGATTTTTTTTAAGACAGCAGCTGTGACCGATCGATAGTGCAGTTGATACCTGTTGCTCAATACTTTTATTACATTTTTCACGACTTCTTCATTCTCATTATTTTTACACTGTTTGTTGATTCAATCAGATGGAGATGCTAGCATGCATGGAGGTAAACCTTGTTGCAATAACTACTAAGTAACAAAAAAAAAAGAAATATCTAATCTTCTCTTGTGTTTCCTGCCTGAAAGATAGTCAAAACTGCTAGATTGATGTTTGATGGTGGCCAAACTTTACATGAAGTTATAATGTCATAGTTAAACTGAAACATGCTAGAAGTAGTACATTCTGAAACTTGCTAGAAGTAGTACATTCTGACACTGTTCTTTAGCATCGTTTTTTTGCATTTATGTCTTGGATAGCTGGCTTCACATTCCTTTGCTTTGTTATTGGATACTGCTTATTTGCCATACCTTTTGCAGTCGTGCTCTTTCGGGTTTGCAGGGACAAAGGATAAAGGTACTCTTACTGCACAGCAGGTATGCATTCCCCAAGTTTATGAAAGCACACTCACACACTGTACTTTCTTGACTTGGTAATTTGTACTATATGTTTTTGCTGGTAGTAAATTGCAAATCACTATGTATGAAACGGTTGCACCTTCTCAGAAGCATATACTCAATTACCCATGCCACACATAAATGTTGGATCTTGTTTATTATAAGATTTGTGTGTGCTTGTGGCCTTTCCTCCCCTCCATGGCGTGATTCAGTTCATATATTCTGTAGACCTTGTTTTTTTTTTCTTTTAAGGGAACAAACCAAATGGCGAGAAGCTTCCTTGCATTCTATTAGGGGTGTCGTTGCAGAATCTGAAGACATGCTAAAACGTGTCCTTGATGGTTTAGGAAAGGATGGATTTACCTACTACTATGGTTTGCAGGTACACTTTCAACAGCAATTTCTCATGCTTGAAAACATGTTTCCTTATTATTTCTAAACTTCATTGTTTAATCTATTTCATTTGTTTAGCGTTTTGGATCAAGTGGCTCAATACCTATAGACCTTGTTGCGGCTTCTTTGCTTAGAGGGGAGTGGAGGAGTGATGTGAGTTTGATTCTTGATCCAAGAAGAGATTATCCTACAAGCATTTCATTTGCATATTTCGATTGTAATGAAAATTACAAGGAGCATTAAATTCATCCATGCCGATAGCATTTCAACTTCATTTTATATTTTGTTTCACTTTAATGAAATGATGATAGCTTATGGACATGTAATAACTGAGAAGAACCATGGCATAAGATTGATAACCTGACAAGTTCTTGCATTTGCTTCGACAACTTTTATAATCAAAATATTAGTTTACATATTACAATATTCCTTCTATAATATATATGGAGTAATATATATATATATATATATATTAGGAGAATGTAAGGTTTTTCTCAATACATTCCTTCTATAAAGAATATTTAAATTCTTGCATTCCTGTTTGCCGTGCAAATCATCTGACAGGATTCTATCCCGCCTTTCCCCTGCCCGCCGTGATACCCACCGTAAATCATGCTGGCATTTCTCTTTATTCGATTTCCTCAATCTAAATCACCCCTGCCAATGCAAGAGGAAGATGGATCGTCGACGGTGGAGCGCGGTGATCGGAGCTGTCAAACAGGCCGCTGCCGTGCATCACCTCCACGCCCTCCGTAATTCAGACTTGCTTAATACCTCTAAATTTCGTGTGTATTAATATGCTTTAAAGATATTGAATGTAGTGTGGATTAATTGCCTCAAGGTACAAGCATACAGTCTGATGATCAATATATAAATGGTACTATTCTGTTAAAATGATATGATGAGTCCGGCTGGTGATAAATTGCATGTGGTGAATTATGTAAAAATGATATGAGTCAGGCTGGTGATAAATGGCACTTTTAGTGTGTTGTGCATAGTACTGGATTTCTAATTGCCTCTACATATTTTTTTCTAAATTAATAAAATTTTAAATTATAAAAAAACATGTAGTTAGGTTGCCTATAATTATCATAGTCCTTTCAAGTGATGCAATTTTAAACACGTGCGTGGCGCACGTGCATTTGTACTAGTAGTTAGAGGCGTCAGGTTGCTCCGATGTCGTGCCTTCTCATCTTGTAATAATGATGTGCTTTAATTAACGGAGATCTCTCTTGCCTAATTACTTGTCTTTTTTTAATTACGCATATCACGCTCGTGCCACTGACTGGCGACGGACGGAAGTTTTAATCTCATCGTGCATATCACACTCGTGCCAATAGATCAATATGAAATATTAATTAGATAAAAAAGAGACACATGTAGTTTAAAGCTTGTCTAACTTTGGGTTATTGATCGAGCTCAAAAGTTCATGACCAGTTTGAATTCATCCACAAAAGGTTATCTGTGTGTAGAATCCCAAATCTAGAGATAACTTGTTTATAAACTATCCCAATCGGCCAATCCATCAAACCGAAGAGAAAGTAAATACCTCAGCATGAACCTAGAGACAAACTGTCTTAGATAGTCCTCGCAAAAAAAAAAAAAAACCGTCTTTGATAGTGACATACTGACATCTATTTGCACAGAAACAACTTTCGTTTCCACAGTTTCAATTCAATGAATAAAATAAAGCATAGGGAAGATCAAAATATAATATCGATCGATATATTATAATGATTCAATCCACAGCTGTTGTCGATAATGCAATTGACAAAGATACACATGTTACAAGCTCAATATTCCATAGGAGATAGTTTGCTCTCCTGTGATACATCCATCATCGCAAGCCTGCACAGAAAGAACGACTCTCAAATTACCTTACAATCATCGCATCTCTCCGACGAATGCACGAACAATGTAAAATCAAAATGTGTGGCAATACAAGAATTAGAGGCACCTGCGGCACGTGCATTGTGTTTATAATACCGATGGTTCTCGCAATTACTACTAATTACACATCGTGGTCCCCACTCAAATACTCAATGATAAGCCAGTGGCATCCTCGAGCAAAAATCCCTGCCATCACCACTTAAGACAACCGAGCAACAGTGGCAAACTTGCAAAGCAATGCACCTCAACAATGAAGATTATATTATATCCCCCATCCCTTCATAAACATGCAAGAGAACAGTGCGGGATGGACATGATGTCACATATCGCTCATCAACATTCACATGTAACCCTCTGATGCAGCAGTGATAGTAATAACAAGCATGCGGTCCTCCATGGATGGGTATGGCCAATCAACTGAGACCTTCATGCGGCCAAGGAGCCAGTTCAGCCACCATCGTGTCCTCGACTCCTCCAGAGGCTCCGATCTCCCTTCATAATCCAAAATCCACTTCTTCTTTTTTTTTTTGACGGTCAACGGGGGGGAGAGAATCCCCACCTGAATTCATTGATATAAAAGGGTCGGACCGAAGCCCGTCCATCAATGGTTACAATTGTTGTGGCAGACCACAGATTACAACAAAAGCATGCCCAAAGCACAACAGGCATAGATAAGAGGAGGCGACAGAAAAACTAAAGAAAAACAACAAAGACTGACTAAGAAACAGCCCCACAGACTACCCTTAACCTTGAGCACAAGTAGAGGACAACCACCGGTCGTCGACAAAGCATCACTATCAAACAACATGTTTGCCTTCACCACAATCGCCATTGCACCGTCACACCACCCCTTGTATCTACGCCGCCCTGTTGTCACCCTCCACCTTCCAACAAGGGGAGGAATCCTTGAAGGACGAAAAGGCCGCCCAACAGGATGGGGACTAAGAGTGGGGAGAGCACGCCGGCCACCGCGAGCCGGACAACATCGATCTCCCTTGAAGTTGACGTGGACACCTTTTCCAGAGCATCCGGTCTCCACGAGCCACCATCCGACGCCCTTTGTAGGGAGGAACCCACAAAGGAGGGAGGGCCAACAAGCGTGGACGCACACGGCATATGATTTGATGATAACATCAACAAGGAGTCCGACGACGAAACAGAGGTGTCAACAGCAACGCCCGTAGAACCGTAATGAAAGCCAACCACCAGACCAAGGTCTTAAGCAATACTGCAGAGTATGAGAGAAGGAACACAAGCACCTCGCAACATGACATAGCCAAGCATCCCACCAGCGCTGATCTCATAGCTAACCCAAGACAATGCCTTCAGGAAGGATGCAACGTACTTGACGCCGCCATTGCCCGATCCAGTTTCACACTAAATCTGGGTTTTCACCGGGAAAGCATGAGATTCGTAATGCCAGACATCCGAAACAACGCCTCCAAGGAGGGAAATGACGCCCAAAGGCGACATCGTTGCCAAAGCTTTCGCTCGATGTCTCACACTTCGCATGGACAACCACACCAGCCAGCCACCGACACTTCGCTGCACTGTGGCGGTAGAGGCCATACCATCACCAGCAAGGGGAGCAGCTTCATGCCCCGGCCATGAATGGCTGCCACGAGCCATCGGCGTTGTAGCCCTGCCGCCCCCTTATAGCGCACAACAACGCTAGGTGGGAGAACAAGGCGGCGGAGAGCACTGCATATTCCAAACATGGCCAGCACCCATCCATACTCCGTTGAACCCGGCACATCACCGAGATGCGCCCTGGTTTCCATGCCCCGTCGCCAAGATGTCGGGACAGGAACCGGTCCGTCCGGCGCGAGGTCGGCGCGGACGCCACGCACACGCACAGCGCCGTCGCCGCGCACGCGAAACTGCGCAGTCGCGCCGCGCACACAGCGCGGGGATGGCCCGCCGCCCGCGCAGGTACGCCACGCGCACGCCGCCGTCGCGGCGCACGCAGACACGCACGCGAAACGCCGCCGTCGCCGCGCACGCCGCAGCCGCACGGGAGTCGTCGAAGGTGCCCGGCCGCCCACCATGTAAATGCGCAGTAGCACGTGAGGGGAGCACAGGGCAGCAAGGAAACCACTAGATCCAGCCATTGGGGGCCCGGATCTGCTCACGAGGACCCCGGACAAGAGCTTTTGTGGAGCGGCAATGGTGGAGGAAATGTGGTGAAGCTTGTTGAAGGGAGGATGCGACCGGGACGCGAAGAAGAGCCCTGCTGCCGCCTTCCTTGCGGGCGCGTGGCTTTGGCCGGCGACCTGCTCGGGCGGCAGCGGGGCGGAGGGGACTCGGGGAGGAGGGGCTGTGGCGGCGGCGGCGGCGGCTAGGGTTCCGCCCGTCGCCCCAATAGAATTCGTTTTGACTCTATTTAACCAAAGCAAATCCTTGAACCAAAGTAATCAATAACTTACAATACTTTATCTGATGAAGAGTGTCTAAATCGTGCTTTATTATAGTTTAGAAGATATAGAGTATCGATATAAATAAAATCTAAAATATTAAGGGAACTTTTTTTTTCAAACAGACAAATTATCTAATCCATAAACCGTTGCATGAATTAATATTTTATATCAACACATCAACCTGGACTACAAAGAAATTGGTTTTCTATGTAGTTAGAGACCTTGATTTTTTCCATGATATAAATCAATAATCGCACAACACAATTTTTTATCACAAAAAATAATAAATATTATGTTTCATCGAAAATTCAAAACTATGCAATCGAGGACATTGACTGAAGAAGTTGCCTAAACTGTATATTGTCAGCTAAGTGAATCAACATTTGCACAGAGAACTAAGCAACAACTCTTACCAAGAGTAAATACTAAAGTGGAGACAATGTACAACTTACTGCATTCAAACCAATAACTCGCAGTTGCAGAGGCTGAGCAAGGATACAGATCGCAAATATATATTTGTATTTGCTTTGAACATTTGTGAACTACCAGAAACGGAAAATGAGTATTTCAGAATTGATTATATGTAGATAATTGTTCTTGTCAAGTCACCAGCTGCTATATGTCACACAATTAAAACTGTGTATCGCCAGAAAGGACACCCAAAGCACAGCGTCCAATTTATTTGACTATACAAATAATGAAGGAAATGATGAACATTTCAACATGAAAATACACATCAACCAGGCAACAGCTCTATCAGTTGAAAAATCAGTTACCTGTATGATCCTGGACAGCACCAGTGTTGTCATCTCACCACCCCGTCCTCCCCAGCTCTTGGATCAAATATGGGAGGAAGCCACACAAAAGTATCGTGAAAAAAAATTGTTAAGTTGTTCCCTAATGCATACAGTCTGCATCATGTTCCAAACAGGTTTGTTAATCCTACAAAGAAAAAGAAATGTCGATATTGTAGGAACGACTATTCATGTATATCACTCCTATATAGCTTCTCTATGATGGAAGAATTGAGATGTCAAAACACAATCAAATTTATAAAATTTATAAACGTCTAAGTCTACGAGACATCCAACACATATGATTTAGATCAACTATAAACAAACTTTACCAAGTTCTAATTTTGTTGTTTCGGAATTCAGAACACGTAACTCAGGAGGGTTGTCCTCACCATTGTTGTTGACTGAGGAACAACAAAAATAATTGTTCAGAATTGTTTGCCCTCAATAGTTCCACTGATAAGAACCATTAGAGAGCACAGATAAATAAACAGAGATCTTATCTTCTCAGAATGGGTAGGCATAATTAGAAAACAGAAGGCATCCACAGTTGCCAAAGGATGATCCACAATGTCAAGTAAAACAAATAATAAGTAGAACTCAGGTATCTGTACATTGAACCTAAAGTATCTGCACTAAGAGCATGACATACTATTTATTTGGAGTGTAGATTAAAAGAGGAAATGGCATTGTGATCTCCTGCCCACAACTATACTCATGTGAAGAATCACTGGGTATTCAGAAATAGAGGCAAACAGACAAAACACAATCAGTGCATATCTCGTATGATAATAATGAATATAAACTAGGCAGGCTCACTAATGTGAAACACAGCAATTGTAAGCCGTTGAAGAAAAACACCCACCACAATTAATTCAATATCACTTTTGGATCGTTCCATTTAATCATTGTAAAATGGAAAATAAAGCAATCAAAATATGGGCACACCAACAATCAAATCATGCAAATACAACACAAGGCAAATCAATATGGTGTAGACGGATGAAAGATGCTGGATGCGAAAAACAAGGTTGCCGCATTCGTTTCCTCATTGCTACCCACTTTAGCAACCAAGGCAACAGTAGAAAACAATCGTTTAACTGAATGCTTCTTGCAATCAGATAGATAGGATATAAAAGCCTACATGGCTGCTTGCACAGTAAAAGGACATCATAGCCTTGTTTTCGCTCCCCAAAGAAAGACATAACTGATTTGATCATCCCTATTCAATATCAATAGCAAAAAATGCAATCTGAGCCCAGTGTTATAGAGGTCTAAGAGCATCTCCAAGAGCCTAGCTAAAATATTAGCTAAATTTACATATTTTACCTCCTTTGTAAAAATAGAAACCTTTCTAAAAAAATGGGCTATCCAACAGACTAGGTATTAATCTTGACTCTCCATATTCAAAAGGGCTTGGCTGGACTGGACCGCTAGCATCCAAAGCTTCCAAGGGGTTTTACGTAAAGGTTACAAGACACAAGAATGTTGACAACCATTACAGGATTGTCCAGGGGCTTGAATGAAAAAGCTTGGACTTGCTCCCTTGGCGTGCGGCTCTGGACGGTGAGCTCGTCAGCGATCCAGTGGGCGAAGGGCTCGGACAAGTAGGGGAATCGAAAGAGAAAAATAAGGAAATCGCGGAGAGGTTCTCATCGTGGGCGGAAGTGGACGGTGGCGGCCGGAATTTTGGCGGGCCGGCGGCTGCTCCCGGGATTCACGCGGTGGAGCGCTTCCAATGGCCAATCGATGACGGCGACCGGCTGGCGAGGTGTGGCTTGGCTCGGCGGTGCTCCTGGCGGCGTCAGTTTCGTCCGACGGCCTCCAGACCTTGCGAATCGACGACGCAGGCGGCGCTCGGCTCAGCCGGGTCGTCTTGGGAAGACGGCGCGGGAAAGGAAAACGGCGCGGGAAGTGGGACACGCGCGGGGGAGAGGGCGATGGCGAGCCGCGCGAGCTCGGCAAAGATGCCGAGCGAAGGCGACGGGATACCGAGGGAGATAGAATAGAGAGGAAGAAAGAGGCTCTGTTGGACCCGGTTTTTGCCTGATATTTTCTATAGATAGCGAACATGCAAGTTTTACAGGAGCTCTTGGAGATGCTCTAAGATCAAGAAGTCCATACGTACAGACAAGCAAACACAGCTATTAGCCAATAACAGATTAGCAAAATAACAATGTCCTAGCAAGATGTCTAACACAATAATTTTCCTCTGATTTTACACATGCATCAAAAACTAAAACCCATTTGCAACATCAGGACAAGTTCGGTTATCAAATCCACATGCATGAACACGACACAAAAGCATGGGATGAAAGCATCTGTATTTTCATCCACAGATTATATGTGAAACAAAAGGATTAATTTTCGGTTATTGCCGGACATCATGTGTCTAATTTATAAAACATAGAAGGATGAACGTAGTTACCCAAAATTGGCAGCACAAGGATGAAACAGAAATGAAAAGAAAAATAAGCAGGTACCTTAGCTATGGTTCGAGGCCATGTGCCCGTCACCAGACTCCTCTGGCCACGGATCATGGCCACAGCAGCATTTCATGGAACAACTGATTCTCAGGCAAGCTTCAATATGGAAACTTCCTTCGATAAGAATGAGTGGATACCGGCTTGATGCTTCCTTCGGTAACCATAAGTCGATACAGTGGTTCAGAAATTTGAAACAACAGCAGTAAAAAAGGGATGCTAAAGAGAATGGGTCAGCAAGTACAAAATTTTGGAGCATATTCGGACAATGCCATTATAACACCATGAAGCCTCACCTTGCCACTGCTTAACTGCTAGCCACCATGTATATACAGATGGTGGCTCACAATATATCGGAAGTGATACGTGGATATGTCCAGCCAGGAAAAATAACCATAAATTGGAAATACTGGTTCCAGCCAATAACAGTGAATTCTTTGCCAGCAATTGCAGATGTGTTACATTGTTAGCTCGCAAATATGCTGTATTGATGATATGGCGTGGGCGTTTGGGAGTGCGCAGTGGAGAATGCAAGATTAAGCTAGATTGAGGAATGGAGCGAAGAGGATATTGTGGATGAACTGGCGATGTATTGTTCCCGCCGGATGGCAGAGGTATGCCCTCCCCCACCGTGCCGAAGAACAATCCACCGCAAAGGGGAGACTGTATTTCTTGGATGCCTTACAACTCAAAGACTCCGGCTACCTTTATACTCAGGTGTCTTTAACAAACTGAATCAATCTAAGCAATCGACTAAAAAAAACTTGGCCCCGGGGGATTGACCTCCAATCTAAGAATCAACTCAATCCAACTCTAACTGAATCAAACAACTTAACTAAACTCCCCTGTTTATTCGCTGGACTCACAACGCGTCGTCGTTAGCCACTTTTAGGTGCTGGCGCAGACTGATTACAACGCCATCATCGCTGGTATGTACGCCCAACAAAGGCGTACACAACAATTGAACATGAGCTAGGCAATAGAAAAAATAATTATCAGCCATAGTACATGAGAAAAGCACCAGAACATTGGATTCTTTCAAAGGAAATGAAGGCTAGAAATCAACAAGCCTCACGTGGAGTAGGTAATTGGATCCAGAGCAGAAAATTAGTCATGAGAAACACCTTCTCACTGCTTGTAAATGCAGAGCCTGCCCTGTGTGGTTGTGTGTTGTTATTCTCCATCTTCTCCTAAAGATAAACAGATTAGTTCATTGGAGCAGCAATCATATATGAGCATCTATTTAGCATGTGACCTAGAATGACAAGGACAATTCTGATCCCTTGGTATTGATTCAGCACAAGGTTGCAGCAGTTGGCCCTTAACCACCATCACTTTTCGTGGCTATTCAAAATTTTTTTAAAAGATTTCTTGAGAGCATTTGAAGGATAAGCTTTAATTTTAGAGTCAACGAAAAAAATACTGGTAACTATATCTAATTCTAATATTACATTTTCCGTCTTTCAAAGCAGTGGACTGAGATTTGCTTGTTGGGACTTGGGAGTAAGCTCAGTAATAAAAAAAAACCATCCACTAATTCTTAGGGCATTAAATTAAGGACATTCTCAATACAATCTGAAGGACTGAAGGTAGTACAGCAGTAGCACAATATTATAGTACAATATACACGTGAGGAGAAAAGGTACAATATTTGTTGAAGATATGGCTAGACAGGTCGTGATAAAATCTTACTAACGCCAACACTGATTGTACTCAGAGTGAAAAAAAAAGAGTGAGTTATTCAACCAATTCTATACAATCTAATTTCCCTGAGCTCTTGAATACTAAAATACCAAAAAGTAGCAAGTTGGCAAGGACCAAGAAATAAAGTCCGCACCTGGTGGAAGCCCTGAACAGTTTTAGTAGCAAAGCCTGCCTCCTCGTTATGTAACAGAGATCAGCTTGCATGAAATCCATGAGCTGGTAGGGGAAGCACATTGTTCATGTGACATAGGAGATTGAAGCACAGTGATGGCTTTGCAATTGCCTAGCATATCCACCATGAGAGTCATAATTTACACCAATGAAATCATCATGAAAGGAAGCAATAAACGATGGTAATGTATTTGGGGATGGTAGTAAAAATAAAAATGCAATCAGCTAAACCCTGTGCCGAAAGCGTGGTCGCCTGTCTGCAGCCTCTGCACCTTCCTCTCCAGCTCACCAGTGTACTTATCTTCCTCTCCTGCGTGGGCATCTGCCGACCAGGTGCATGGAGTCAGTGGTAGTCGAGCAGCCAAGACCTGTGCAGTCCAGCAACAACCTGCCGCAGAGCCAATCATGCGACGCTCCTCTCCCGTGTTCCCGCCGCCGCGCTGCCGCTCCTCCGCCGCCTCCGCCCCTGCTCCCCGCCGGACCTCGCGGCGCCGCCGCCCCCGCCCCTGCTCCCACCCGCGCCCTGCTCGCGCCGTGCCGCCGCCGCGCGCTGCTCGTGGCGCGGTGGTGGCGCGAGTAGTGAACAGTGATGGCTAAACGTACGGCACGGCCCGGGCCAAAAAGTCACGGCCCGTTTAATTTCGGGCCGGCACAGTTCGATGTTAATTTCATGTCGTACCGTGCCAGTCTATGGGCTCCTCTATCGGTCCACGGGTACGTAGTATAGTAATCGTGTCGGATCCTGTCCGTTAAGCTCGAGTGGACATGGCCAAACAGGCGGCACGGCCCGAATCTGAAAAGGCACAATCTGTTTAGTTTCAAACCGATTCATGCCGTACCAGCCTGTTTTAAATGTCGGCTTTTAAAGGAATTTAATGTTAAACGATACAAAAATAAATGCAAATATAGAGAGTTGAACCTCGACCTCAACAATAAGAATAATGACACTTACCACTAAGTTAAGACTACTAATTGTATAGATAAGTAGAAATATATTTAATAAAATTTAATCTAGCTATGCCGTGTAGCTTATTGGACCGCACCTCAGCTCAGGCTCAGGCATAAAATTCATCGAGCCGTGTTGTGCTTGAGCCGGGCAAAAAATTATGTGTTTCGTGCTCACCCAGTTAGTCTGGCTCATCACTAGGAGCAAAGAAGGCGATGGATAAATCGTGGGCCAATTTTAAACGAGTCGTGAGCCGATCTATACTTTATTAAACTTAAATAAATTTGCATATAAAAAGTCCCTTCTGCACTAGAGCGCACTGCGGATGTGGCAACCGAAGCAACATGGGCACAATCAAGTTTCACCATGTTCGCTGGATCGTAGCCATATCCAGCCTGTTCGGCAAGCTGTTTTGCAGCCGTTTTACTGTAGCGGCTGCTGAAGAAATAACTGCAAACACTATAGCGGCTGCAGAAGAAATAACTGCGAACACTGTAGCGGCTGATAAGCAGCAGGCCAAGCGAACAGGCTGATCAATTCCTCCACCCCACCTGAAGAGTTGTTTTTTAATATCCCTTTAAATTTTAAAACTTTTTATATATTCATTCCAAATTTGACTTTGATATAAACTTTTATTGGGTACTAATATACTTATTTGTTTTGTAAGTGTAAGTTACCCAGTATGATAGTTAAGGATTAATTTTTAGACTCTGGCAAGAGTTAGGGGGCTAATATGGATTCCTTTCAAAAAAAACAAAATTCATGTTTTCTTGCAGCATGTTTGTGTGGCTACGTACGGGGAGTAAAGTGGGAGAGTACATGTGATATCTAAAATGCAACTACTGATGAAAAATAATAAAGATAAATATATAAGAAATATTAAGTATGATGGTAAATATTCACACCGCTCAAAAGTATATGTGAAATTATAGTTTTTTATGAACATATACAAAATTAAATAGATGGACCTAAATGACACAGTCAAACCATTTTATGTTAAAATTAATAAAAAATTTAAATAATATACTTCCTTCCATTTGGAAATACTTGACATCCGAAAAATTACTGTAGCAATTTTGACTACATGTCTTTTTCTCTAAAATATTTCTAGTTACTTCAAGTTTTCATATTGTTTGGTAGGTTTTGAGACACATTACATTAGCATTATATACTTTCAAATATATCTAAATATTTTGTAGAAAAAACGTAGAGTCAAAATTGCTACAGTGATTTTTCGGATAACAAGTATTTCTAAACGGAGGTAAGTAACAAAACAAAATTAATGATGTCAAATGGGCATTTTCTAAAATAGAGGGACACGTGACACAACCGTAAGTTGCACCCCTCCACACGACAGAAACCGACGCCTGCCCACGTCCTTGCGGGGATGAGTTCCTCCTCTTCCCCGTTCAAAAAAGATAAAATAAATCCTCCTCTTCAACCGCGACGAGTTCGCCGGCGACCATGCTGGGGTTGGTGTTTCAGGGCCGTCGGGGCCATCTTCAAGCTCGCCGGGCTTAGAGAGAGGCCCAGGGGCGGTGGCTGGCTGGCGATGGTGGCGGGGTGTGGGCGGGGCAGCGCCGCGGCGGGGGCGTAAAGAGAGATTAGCGAGGGAGCGGGTGGCGGCGAGAGCCGCTGTTTGACGTAGGAGGAATACGGGGCGGGGGGAGCACGCCGAGATTTGTCATTGACGGCGAGGAAAAAGGCCGGGCGGGAGCGAAGGCTCGTGGGTAGGATCTCGCCGGTGCCGGACACCCGACGCTGGCGTGGAGGAGGGGGCCGGAAGAGGTGTGGCGGGGCCGCAGCGCTGTAGGAAGGGTGACCGACCACAACCACCGCGGCAGTTCTGCCATAGATCTATTGCAGGTGGTCACCCGCTCCATCGGCTAGCAAAATCGGAAGTCCGTATCAGCCTCTTCGACGCCAGACTGCGTGGCGTAAGCTGTGCTCCTCGCCGGCGGCCCCTGTGGCAGCCCAGGATACGGCCGGGACGGCGACCTTTCGGTAACCCCGATCCGTTTTTTCGGGACGAAGTTCACGGGACGCGGATCTGGAAGGTGGCAGTGACCGCAACCGATTGCGGATGTGATTCTTATTCCACCGGATTATTTAAGAGAAACCAATAATCTCGATTTCATATGGAAAATTCGACTGCGGAATCTGGAGTTGCATCGACCATCTCCATGGACAAGGTACACGTTTCTTTCGATTCGTTTCTTCTTTCCACACCCTTGTACAGTTATTGATCTCAAAATCCTTTAATTTCGTTTAGGCGTAGTTGTAATTCTCCCTCCCCATACAATATGTTTTTTTTGTTTGCAGACGTTTAAACAAATATCAGTTTCTATCTATATAGTTGTTCTGCCCTAGAGTGCTTATAGTGTCTGATTTATGTCATGTATTTTCTAATTCATGCTGATTGATTAGCGAATATAAAGAAAGAAGCTGATTGCGTTTGAGCCTTAGTGCTCAATATTTTGTTAGGATGTTTGTCATCTGCGTTATATTGGATGTTTTGGAGTTCAGTATATAACTTTGCCACTCAATCTTTTTGGATGCTTCAGGCAATGCTGTGCTACTGCAAGGACCATGATCATTGCGATCTGATTAGCCATTTGCCTGATGAGATCCTTGTTACCATCCTTCAGAAGCTGGATTCCAAAACTGCAGTAAGCACAAGCATACTCTCACGGAGATGGAAGCACATGTGGACGTTCCTGCACTCCCTCCATTTGAGTGAGATGACCTTACCAGATGATTGTTGCCGGGTTCGTCTCCAACCGGTGACAGAGTCACACTTCAATAGAAATAAAAAGGGACACTTTGTTGAGTCTGTGGTATGGTTGAGAAAGCTTAAGAATAAAATAACATTGAGAAGGTTGTCATTCGTTTTCTCAGGCAACAAAGAATGTGTGGATGTTGTAAACAGAGCCATAGCTTCCACAGTTGAGGATGGTATTGAGGACATGGATGTGGCAGTTGTAAGGGATTTTAATTACGAATTCCCTTCATGGCTCTTATCCGGTGAGAAGGGCTCATCGTTGACTAGCCTGTGCCTCAGTTTCTGCAAGCTTTCTGTACCCCTGAACTTCAGAGGTTTCAGTTATCTTAGAAAGCTTGTTCTCATTAGGATGAATATGAACCTAAAAGAGATACAACTTGCTCTTGTGAGCTGTACGAACCTGGTGAGTCTACACCTGGTTCACATGCTTGCTATCAGAAGTCTACAATTTCCAAAGCTTAAGGAGTTGGTATGGATTCAGTGTCCGACTTCTGGTCATGCACAGATTGATACACCGGCCTTGCAAAGATTGGAATATTATGGGGAGATGTTCCCGCTATCCTCATTTAAGTGTATCCCATGTCTTGAACATGTTTCTCTGCAGTTCAATATGAGTGGTGATCCTGATTACCATGCAAAGAAGTTGGAGAGTATCTCTAACTTCTTTCCTCATGTCAGTAGCCTATTTCTTCGATATGAGGTCCCCGAGGTGAGAGCCAGGAGCACTGTTCTTTGTATTCTCTGATGTAATGTTGTTTAAATCTCTCTTCCTGACGAGGAGTAATTTAAATGCAGTTTGTGAAACCAAGAAAGCTGGGCACTTTCTCAAATCTCAAATTATTAACTTTAAAAATAGCCACAAAACCTTCTGATGATCTTCTTTGGATGTTGATGTTCGTAGTTGCTGCACCATATTTGGAGACACTGCAAACTACTGTAAGATTGTGTTTTCTTGTATCCAGTTATCTGAATTTGTGTATTTTTCATTGTACATTTCATCTGACCTTCGGAGTGAACTCTTATATGAATATCTTTCCCTTTGCATTCCAGGTACAATATTTATCATGGCTTGAAAATGAACCATGGAATGGGGTAGTCTGGGATGACCACAACTTCCAGCACAACAACTTGAAGGAATTACAGATGTATAATTTCTTGGGAAGAGATAATGAGATAAATTTCGCCAGGCTACTGTTATGCAGAGCTCCAAATCTCAGAACCATTGCTTTCAGTCAATCTCCTCTGCGTGAAGCTGTTGATCGCGAGTTGGTGCCCTTTGACTGGTTTGAAGCAGAAAATTTCAACCCTCGAGAAAATCAATTTGTTCTCTCTAAACTATTCGAGGGTGTTTCTTCTGGTGCCCGTGTGTTATTCATGTAACTTAAGATTCAATCGTGCGACACTAAATGAAATGTGGCACGGGGTATAAATGTGAATGGCAGCTAAGAGAAAATGTTCTTTTATAGTTGCTGCAATAATCTAAACTCTTCAATCCTGTTTTCCATCTTGAGGCTCTTGTCCAACCCACCAGAGGCAAAGCAATTTTGCCTCTGTTTTCCACTTATTGTGACTATTTATATGGGACCTAACAAAGTAAGTACACATAGGCGCTATTGAGGAGTGCTGGAAGTGACAGATTTTTTGTGTTGAGTTATTTGCTCAACATAAAATTTGTGAAACAACTATTAATTTTTCAGGTTTTTAATTTTTTAAATAAGACGAATGATCAAACGTAACTTAAAAAGTCAATGACGACGTCAATTTAAAAAAAGGAGAGATTAGGAAACATTCAGATTCCTGGGTATGGAAACATGGCTGGCGTTTCCCCTGCTCAACACCCTCCACGAGTGCCAACTGCAGAGGCCGATGGTGCGCAATGCTCCCTCAGGTACGTACCGTGCGGCGGAGGGTCGGCGAAGCGGTGGTCATCGTCGGCTGCTGGTGCTGGGCCTCGGCCGGCGAACTCCATCTGGTCGGGGGAGGAGTAGCGAGCGTGTGGAAACGGAATGATATTGCAGCCCCTGGGAGCCTTGTTGAATTTAATACTCACTCCAGTGTCAAAAAAGCTATCGTTTTGGACATTGACACGGTTTTCAAAATATTTGTTCGATATTACTTACTCAATGTACACTATATTTCTGGACGGAAGGAGTACACAGAAATTACATTTTTTAGTCCTTATCCTAACTTCCTCTCCCAGTGCCTACATCTATTTGAAACGAAAATATCGGACAAATACTACGTTGCAGCTTTCAACCAAAGAACCAAGCAAAAATTTCCAGCTCCACGGCTTTGCTGCAAGTATGCAGCTCTTGCATTCCACGCGCAGTTACTCACGGTTTCTAATCATGAAAGTCCGCGCAGAAGAGCACTTGGGCGGGCAGATGCTCCATGCTGGCGTCTTGTTCTACAGCCTCCCTAATAGTAATAGCCATGATCCTCGACTGCATTTCATTTTTTTGCATTGAGCTTTTTCAGGTGCTTTTTCCCGGTACGATGGTGCAAGAGCATTTTCTCACTGTTGCACTGCAAATCGCAGACTTCACAGAAATTCAGTGACTTCTGTTCCTCCAAGTGTCCCTCCCTACTATAACGGTCCGCACATATATTCGCACTGCTGCACAGCAGATTGCATATATCGCAAACACATGGTGTCATCTGCTCTTCCACCTTGTCCGGGGTTGCAGTCATGCTGTCAGAACCATCTGAAAGCCCTTTATTCTCCGTCTTCAGGTCGCGAAATTTCACTTCCGTGCCTTCTCCCTGTAGAGCTTTTATCTTCTTCTGGTGCCTCTTACCGCTGCAGTGATGCTCAAAGTGAGATTCAGTGTAACATTTTGCTTCACAGACACTGCAATCCCATTCCGAGGCAGGTTGATTCTTGTCAATTCGTGGCGGAATATTTTCTGTTTGCTTGGCTTCTTCGTGTGGGACCTGGATTTTCAGTTGGTGTATCTCGCCTCCAAGGTGGTCTGCCAAATCTGACTGGTGATCACAAATAGTTTGACGAATGCTGCAACTCGATCTTGTAGTCTGCTCTGCATGGTGTGGCAAAATGTTTGGATGAAACTTCGCTCCCCATGACTCAGACTTCTTTACCATGTTATTTATTTCATGCACCAGCGGGGCTTGAATCTTTTCTGAAAGCATGCTCCCCAACTCGGATTCCCTGGTGCAGTTAGCTCGGCAAATGCTGCAACTCCATAGTGGAGGTGGCTTCTCTGCATGTGGCGGAACCTCGCTCAGGTGCGACTTTGCTTCCTTTGGCTCAGCAATCTTTGACATGCCATCGCCTTCCTTGCATTGTTCTTCAATATTCCGTTGGTGTGTGCTACCATTGAGATGGTCCTTTAAATCAGCTTCGCTGGTACCCCTAGCCTGACATGTGCTGCAGCTCCAGTTTATGGGGGATGTTTTCTGGCCTGCACAGGAAGATGATTCAGCGGTTGTTTCTGCTTTATTACTGATAGCCTTGTTTCTTGATTCCAAGTTTGCTAAATTTGACCGATGTTTCCTCCCTGCACAATGCTCTTGCAATTGGCGCTCACTCATTGTTTCGACATGGCAGATGGTGCAACTCCATTTCTGGGGCGACTTTGGCTTCTTAACTGACATAGTTATTCCTGTTAGCTCCCATTTTACTAAAGGCGATGAACCCTTGGGCCGTGTATTCTGTTTTGACAAGCAGTTTAATTAGACAATTGGTTACTGAAACAGTGAAGGCGAGGTAACTTAGGTAAATTGCTACTAAGCTATATGCATTTACGCTATCAGCAAGTGAAATTGTGAAAATTAAACATTCCTGTAAAAGCTCCACACCAAAGTCTTGACATATAGGATCAAATAGCAAAGTTTTGAGGAAACTGTTTCTTGAGGCATTATAAAGAAGGAAATAACAATTCTGGAGAGAAAATGGTAACAGATGAAGAAAAACAAGCATAAAGGTGCTCGCCTCATTGTATTCTTGCAGCTTCTGCTCGTCTAGTGCTGCATTCTCCTCGCGTTCCTTACTGGTACAACACGGTCTTAAGCATTTATTGACAGGATCGTCCATGTCAGGCCTCATAGACCTTGATTCAAGACCTCTCTGCCTTGCACCCTCCTTCAGATCATGTTGGCCGTCCACATCAGTCCAATGTTCTGGACTGAACGGCCATCTGCGGTGCGGTATGAACTTTTCACCAAAAGAGGAGGGCAACTTAGCCCATTCCAGACCGCCAGCAAACATACTGTGATCCGAAGCGGAGCTCAGGGCCATGGCACGCTCTATCTTGGCCAGCTCGGCCACGATGATCTCCTGGCGAAGGCGATCCTTGTGGAGCTGCAACAGCAGAGCGTCCCTAATCACCAGCATTGTGTCTCCTGCACAAACATTGCGGAATTCTTGATGGCTAGTAGAAGTAAACATGCCAGGCCCTGCTGGCCAGCAGCACGAATTGAACGAAAAGATAATATGCATCAACGTGGTCACAAGATCGAAAATAAAATAAAGTACTAACGCCCTTGCTTCAGTAATCGAATACACCTAACTTCTACAATGCTAGGGTCGACTAAAGACTAGTCAAAGGCAAAAGCAAGTTGCTATTATTTTTTAGAAATGATGAACAAGTTGTGTTGATAGGGGATTAACTGAAGATGCGTAGTAGCTGGCTAGCTTCTTATGCAGTGCAGGAGAATCCTTTTTCTTGTCCAGCAAAATGACTTCTTGACACCTTGAGGCAGAGCTACTTACTGCCGATAAACAAGCTGTACTACTTACTGCACATCATAATTGTACTGTGTTAGCGGTTTCCATGATTCTAGTGATTACGCCAAGAATCTGCCCCCGCCCTGGATGGAAATTGGGTTCTACTAGTACTAGTTGGGAGTGGGGAGAACAGGCCAGAACGCCAGGTTCGGATTCTCGGGTCACTGGTACAAATCGCTTGCCTCTGAAAGAAACAGAACCTCAAAGAACCCTTCTTTTTGCCCCCTCTCAGCCTCTATCTCTCTCACTTCTCCAAGATACCAAAGCGCGGAGGAACGACAATGGTGACATAAGGTGGGGAAGCGGTACGCACCTTGCGGGGGCAGTGGAGAGTCGGGGAAGCGACGGCCTTCTTCAACGACGCCGTCGTCGGCGGCTGGGCCTCGGCGGGCGAACTCCATCGATCGGCCGGCGGGGGAAGCAGAGCAGCGCGATGAAACTGGGGAAGAGGAGCGCGCAAACCGCAAAAGTAAAGAAACGTTGGAGGAAACTTGATTACTTAGCTGTCGAGCCTCGATGGCGACGAGCCGACGACGATTGGTTATTGAAAGCGGCGGCTACAGGAGAAATCTTTTCGTCCTCTGGAGACGGCCGGATTGCTTCGTAGGCAAGCGAGTCACCAAAGGCAGGATGCAGCTTTTCTGTTTCCCACTAATTGTGCTGACGTGGCATCCTGTCTTTTGGTGGAGTGGAGATTACTGAATTTCTTTTTGAGATTATGGAAATAATTTTCCTATCGCATCATTACATGCATGGTGCCAAAGTACAAATCATTACATAAACAAAGCAGAGATGCTGAATTAAATACTTGAGGTTCTTTGTTTAAGAAGAAGTTTCTTTACTTGAGAAAAAAAATTATCCTGGTGGGGTGATACGATTATTGGAGTGTTAAGGACTATGGTTAGGATGATATACAGTAAATCAGAAAAATTTGGGCTCCAAAAACTTGGAGGTGAAAACAAGGACTACATTTTTTTTTTGCCCAATAGTACAATTTAGAGTTTGATTAATTTGTCTCCAAATTCAGGGTACGAGGAATTGATTGTTTCTTTCATATTGATCTATTGCATCCTTTTCTATTCTCTTATCATCAAGTGCAAATTAGGGGCATGATTGACCCAGAGGGGAATCCTACATGCAACCCAAGCTGGCGTGCAAATTAGGAGCTAGATTGACCCAAGAAATTGAAGCTGAGGGACTTAATTGGTCGACTGAAAGTTGAGAAACAAAATTGAGTCTCTGACAAATGTTGGACTAAACTGACTATTCTGCCAATAACTGTAAGCCCCCCATTGTAGTAAGCAGTTTAAGTTACAAAACGAGAAGGAAACTAGAGCAAGTCACGAGTCTACTCAACACTGACTAACAAACGTGCTGTAGTCAGGTACAAAAATGGCCAGAGCACGTCGCTCTTGCTGCACAGCTACTACCGCCATGAACAAACGCGTGCTGCTGCAGCCGCGCGCGTCCATGCGCCTCATTCGCGCCCCTCGAGCGCCTCCCGGTGCCTCCTGCCGGCCAGGTGCGACGCCAGATTCTTCTCGCTGTTGCACTGCAAGTCGCAGACCTCGCAGTAGTAGGCGCGCTTCCAGTCCGCCGCGTACCCGTCGTCCCCGTCGCTGCGGTCAGACTCGCTCCTGTACTCCGCCAAGATGGCATCAGCGTTCTCCCGGTGCCGCCGACCTCTGAGGTGATCATAGTAGTCCGACTCACGGGTGCAGTTGGCCTGACAAAGGGTGCACGTCCATATCGCCGGTGGCGGCGGCGGCGCTGGCTCCAGCCGGTCCTTCACATTGCCCTTGCCACGCGGCTTCTCTCCCTGATCCCGCGATCCGGCGTACTCTGCCAGGTCCTCCTTGCCGTCTCGGCTCAAGGGTTCGCCGTCCTTGGCCAAGTTCTTGTTCCACTGACCAACAGGTGCGGCTTTCGAGCTGCGCTCACCGGATTTGTTCCTTGCTCGCAGTGCTTCAGCATTGGACTGGTGCAGCCGGCTGGCCAGGTGTTCGTCAAGGCTGAGCTGGCAAGACGAGTCCACTTGGCAGAGGGTGCAGTTCCATTCCTCAGGTGGCTTTGGCTTCTTGACGGGCGGCGTTGCCTCGGTCAGTCTCCTCTTCAACCCAGAGGTTCTTTCAGGTGTACGCTGTTTTGGAGGAAGTTTATTTAGACCCACAAAGCATTAGTTGCGAGAAATACTGTATTACATCACAATGGCAAAAAAAAAAAAAAAGGAAAGGAGAGAATACAATGTCGGTACAGTGTCTGGGCTGAGAAGACATCAGAGTAAATTCTCAAATGTTTCAGTTAGTTAAAATGCACAGTTCCATCAAGGGAAGATTTGATGATAAGATGAAAACAATTGACCAGTTCAACTTTCGGATGTACAAGGACTAAGGAGTACATAGCCATATTATTGTTTTGTACATCTGACGAAACCTTACTATTGCCAGAGTACTAGCCAGAGGTTTTGGGTCCATCAAAACATTCCAACAGATTTGTAGAAGGGAGGAGTCAAACCTAGGTGGGTTGTCTAGTTCACCACCCCATGGCGCTAAACAACGCAAGCCAGGAGTCTCCTCTTTTGGGGTCCTTTTAAAACTTCACTTGTGAACTAACAAATGCAACTGAGGCATATGTGAACCATTTTAAGACTAGCAACATATCACCGGAATCTTACATAATAGGCACATTAACTCCAATATACTTATGATCATGGGTGTTTTCCATGCATTGTCAAAATGGCAACCATTTCCATAAACAATGTTCAGTTAAGTAGTGTAACACAAGAAAGCACATTAGATTATCATCGAGCTTTTTTTTTCTGAGGAATGAGATTATACTCTTACTTAAATTATTGAGGGGCAAAAGAATAAGAAAAGGTGTGCGAAAGGGCTAGTGCTGAAGAACTTAAGCTTACCTCACTGAATTCTATCCTCTTTTTCTCATTGTATGCTGTGTTCTCCTGACTTTCCAGCCTGTGCCGAAGCGATTGCGGAGGTTTATCCATCCGGCCCTCCATGACTGGCTCCTCAATCTTCCTTTGCCCACAGCTCTGGTTCTCGATTTCGTGTAATGGCTGAACACCATGTCCGTTCTCCACATCGACTTTAGGTTCCCCACTAACAGCCCGCAGGCGTCCTGGTGCCACCTCCCCCCATAATGATATAGACCGTGTTGGTCGGGTACTGCCATTGGCTGCTGCAGGCACCAAATTCTCCCCCACCGGAGTCTGCTTCCTCGGTGTTGGGCACAGTTCAACATAGCTGCTAAATTGATGCTCTCCCGCCCCAGATGATTTGCACTCTAGCTGCAGCTTAGCATCACTGTTTGGCCGTGGCTGCTCTGTTGTAGGCTATATCAGAGGAAGTTTGTAACATCAGTGAGTGACAAATACTATGCTGTATCACGAAATGAAAAGACAATATATATGCTGATATGGATTATAGGTATATTCCATCAACCACAATTCCAGACAATTCTAAACTTCACTAGTGAACTAAAAAAATTAGAACTTCTGCTTTCAACATTCCCAAAATATGTTACCCGTATTAAAACAGAATCTTATAAAATTGGCATCGACTCCTAGTCCTACGTACTTTCTGTCACAAGAGATTTCCATGGTTAAACCAAAATCATGATCACAACAAATTTCAGGAAAGTAGTGTATCATAACAAACACACATAAGGAATATTCTTCAGTAGAGAATGAGAATGAAATACATGATGAGAGAAAGGAAACAATTTGATAATGGAAGTCTCACCATGCTGAACTCTAGCCGTTTCTGATCAAATGTTTTGTTCTCCTGAACCCCCGGCCTGTAACTGTAGGACTGATTCACTGATTCATTGATCTGATCCACCATAGTGATTGCTGTGGCCTTACTCTGCCCACTGCTCTGGTTTTCACTTGCATACAGTGGCTGCAAGCCATGGCCGTGGTCCACATCAGCCTTAAGTTCCCCAACAAGAGCATCCTTGTGCTCTGGTGTCACCTCATCGCGTACCAACGCAGACCGCATCGGTTTGACACCGGCATTGGTCACCGCTGGCAGTGGCACCAAGGCCACTTCTGCAGGAGTCTGTTTGCTCGGTGATGGTGACCGCTCAACATATGGGTACACCGGAGGCGGCCTCACCTCCTGGGTGCTCCGGCAGCAGGAAGGAGGACGCTCGGGACATCTACTCGGCAGACAGAGAGGTGCCTCCTCCAAAGAAGTCACCGACGACGGCCTGCAATGACAGTAGTCCCGTGACGGTGGCAGCACTTGCAAGGTCCAGTGCCCAGCGGGCGTGAAACGAGCGACCATGGCACGCTCAATATCAGCGAGCTCGCGGAAGATCATATCCTGATGGATGCGCACCTTGTGGAACTCCCACAGCAGCTCCTCTCGCCTCCTCGCCAGCGCAGCGTCCCCCTGTAGTGCATCGGCGTCGCGTGCTTGACAGTGGCAAGAGCATTATCAGATGATCAGGGCCAAAGGTCAATTTTTTCAAGAATATCATGCGCATAATCTTCTAACATAAAAAGGCCAAATTTCATGGTTTTTTTAAACAAAAACAAGAACCCAATTTTTCAACTCAAAACGGAAGAACCCAAATTTCATCTCAAAAGTAATGAACCCAAATTCAGTTCAGAACAGACACCAAGAAGCCATAAAATAACCCAGATTACTGCTGGAATAATCAGATTACTCTGTGAGCATTGTATTTCGAACTGCAGGGGAAGAAACTCCTTGCGGCCCAAAGATTCTTCACATTGGGGGGCAAAGGCCGTTTTTCCCATGAAGAAAAGGTTCTAGGGCAGAAACATACCCAAAATAGACCAGGGAAACGGCTAGAGCGTTTGAGTCCCGTTACCTTGCGGTGGCGGCGGAGGGTCGGGGAAGCGGCGAAGACGGCTGTAGTCGCTCGCAGAGCTGGGCCCGCCATGGGCAGGGGGCTCCATTGCGGATTTAGGGGGAGGACATGGCATGGGTGGGTCGAACCGAGGGGAACGCAACTGGAAGAAGTAGGTGGTGGCTGATTTATTGGCGGGCCTGCCCAGTTCAGGGGAAAGACTTTCTGACATGTGGAACCATCTACGTATCGAAAGTTAGCGTAGCAACAAAATCTTTGAAGTTCAGATTTGAAACACCGAAACTATGAATCCCTCCCATTTATGAGGAGACGGTTTATTTTCGGTTTGTGCAATCTGTTTCGAACAGACGTTTCACCGATCTAGTTGCAGCATTCCAACTGAACCGCTACAAATACTCTCATTCCCTACGGTTTAAATTGAATGGCATACTCTTGTATAAAATGACATCTTTTCCCCCCAATTTTAGCAATCATAAGAAAAAACTCTATAAACTTATTACTCACAATTATTGTGAATGCTTAACCAACTGCATTAGATATTGTTGGTCACGTGCTATAATTGAAAGGATTGTAGGCCATCCAGAACCAGAGAAGAAACATATTGATTTCCTCAGCGATTTACCGCCTGTATTAATCTCAATTTCCAGCAACTGCCATGATTGTGGGTAAAATTATAAATCTTTATAGTGTTAGATCGTAGCAACCATAAGTTTACAGTTTGTGATTTTCCATTATTCTTTCTCTAGCAGACGAAGTCCTCGTTGACAGTGAGATGTCCATAGTGACTATGTGAATATTAAATAAAGCCGATCCAAACTCATAAGGGTAGAATGTGCGTTCATGTGTTTAAAGGATGAATACTCGTGCGCGTTTATGAGTGTTTGTTACTTCGTAAAAAACTGAAGCTCTCGTAGCGAAATAGAACATAAAGGAATGCAGCTGTGAGAATTTTCTGGTTGCAACTGGCACATGATCTATTTCTCTGTGTTGTTTCTTGATCTTGTAAACATTTTTTTGTTTTATATTGCAAACTCTCAGTTTATCCATGCTGCGACGGAATATAAATTATGAAAAAAATTATTTCATTGGCATATTTATTTGCCCAGCTATCTTTTCTTCTCTAGGTTTGTCAAAAATCGAAGGCATTGACATTGCTACATCTACGTAATTATTTACGCAATTGTTCCACACAGGCTGATGTGACAGCATTTTATTGGTTCAATATTACGTGAGCTTCAGTTTAATTTACAAAAGACAATTATTTTTTAAGCTATGTATGACTCTACGTGGGAATTGCGTAAGTTTTTTTAGCTCTAGCATGCCAGTGGGTAGAGAGCCACTCGATCTGGCTGAAATATTAATGACAATCAGCGCGACAAATTAACAGTCTTTCAGAATCTTCACCACACGAGACGCCAGAGTAATTCATCAGCCCCAAAAGATCGAGCTAGCTAGTCTAGTAACACGTTCCAATCCAAACGTGAGGAAACACTGACAAACAACCATGCTGAATGTGAGTTCTCTAGTTGACAACGCCGCGTGCCGCTTACGAGGCCACGCGGGGCTCCTCCCTGCATCTCTCAGTCGCGACGCCCCTGGAGCGTCTCCCGGTGCCTCCTCCCGACGAGGTGCGACGCCAACATCGTATCGCTGTTGCAGTGCGCGTCGCAGACGTCGCAGCAATACGTGTTCTTCCCCGGCCCCGCGCCCTTGCGGCTGTAGCAACCCTTGTGCTTAGCGAGGATGGCCTCCGTCTTCACCCGGTGCCGCCTGCCGCCGAGGTGTTCTTGAAGGGTCGACGCAGAGGAGCACTTGGCGTCGCAGACGGTGCACGTCCACTTCGACGACGCCGGCTCTCGGCCCTCCTCATGCTCCGCAGGCCGTGCCGGGCTCCCGCCGCCGCGCGGCTTCTCTCTCCGCGACGGCCCGCCGCCGCCGTCGCCCTTCTCTGCCACGCTCGCGTTCCGGCAACGCGAGGGTGGGGGTTCAGCAGGCGTGGGCTCTGAGGTGATCTTGTACCTGGCTTGCAGCTTCGACACGTGCATCTTGCCGGCCCAGTGCTCGACCAGGTTGCGCGGCCCGGTCGTGGTCACCTGGCACAGGTCGCAGTTCCATTTCTGCTTCTTGGCGACGGGTGAAGTCGCCGCGGCCAGCTTCCTCTTCACGCCGGAGAATGTCTCTTCAGCTTGAGGTGTAGCCTGTTTAGAGGAAGTTTGTTTAGAGTTCAGAGCAGTAGTGATATCTCAAAACAACGGAAGGAACAATCTATGGACCGATGATCAGTTTCAGGGTAAACTCTATTGCTTCACTGAATTTAGTTTTTGACTCAGGTTTATAGAAAGAGTTGAACTTTCAACACGTGACAGAAAACATCAGCGATCTTCAAGTTTCAGGCATACTGGTATAACGAATCAGCTTTTGATTGTAACGAAGGTGAGTTCATAAAAGTCATTTGAATGTACTGCACACGTTTTCATCTAGCCAAAAGAAAGGTTAAGACTGCAAATTGTGCTGCAGTTTCTGAGTGTTTGGGGTCATTAATCATTTTAAACTAGTGAACTACTACCAAATTTAGTATAAGCAACACTCGGCTGGGAAATGAAAATAGAGTGAAAAAGCAATTGAAAAAATAAACTGAAGGTGAGCTCACCTCTCTGAACCCTGTTTTGCTTCGGCTCACCGGAAGTTCTGTTCTCCTGACATGCTGGACTGTATTGACACAACTGTGCCACAAGTTCATCCCTCAAATCCTTCACGGTAGATTCCGCAGTCCTCTGCTCGCAGCTCTGTTCTCCGCTTCCATACAACGGCTGCACACCATGGCTGTCCTCCACATCATCTTTAGGTTCCCCGCCAATGGGTGAAGCCGCCGCAGTCAGCATCCTCTTCACCCCGTCGGATGTCTCTTCAGCTTGAGGTGTAGGCTGTTTAGAGGAAGTTTGTTTAGAATTCAGAGAAGTAGTGAGATCTCAAAATGTCAAAAGGAACAATCTATAATCCAACGAGTGTAACAGTTTCAGGGTAAACTCTATTGTTTCACTGCATTTAGTTTTTGACTCAGGTTTATAGAAAGATGTGAAGAGTAAATTTCATAAAACCTTAGGTTTTGTGGTCCCTGTCACTTAACCATATTCTGATCAAATTGTTTCATAAAACCCCACCCCTGTCAGAACAGTGTGAATCTTACCTATGGACACTACTTTAATTTGAAAGATTACATGGTCATGCATCCAACAAAATGATTTTGTTCATCAAACTGATTACTGCACATGCATCATGCGAGCACAAGGATATAGTTCACATGCCATATTCATGGCCATTTATGAAATAGGTGAGACTTTGTGAAACAATATAACCATGAAACATGGGGCTTTACGAAATTTACTCAAGATGTCAACCTTGAACACATGACAGAAAACATCAAGACCTTCAAGTTTCAGGCATACTAGTATACTGAATCTGTATTCGAGAAAAAAAGTATAGTGAATCTGCTTTTGATTGTAAAGAAGACGAGTTCATAAAAGTCATTTCATTGTACTGCACATGTATGAATTGTGTGCCAACTTACTCGGCTGCTGTTTTCATCTAGCCAAAATAACGCTTAAGAATGCAAACTGTGCTGCAGATTTTGAGTGTTTAATTAGGGCCTTTACTCATTGCAAACTACTATATATGAACTACTACCAAAATAGTCTTCGCAACACTTGGCTGGGAAATGAAAATACAGTGAAAAAAAGCAAATGAGGAGATAAAACTAAAGAAGGTGAGCTCACCTCTCTGAACCCAGTTTGATTCTGCTCATCGGAAGTTCCGTTCTCCTGACCTGCCGGACTGTCCTGACACAGCCGTGCCACGAGTTCATCCTTCTGATCCTTCATGGTAGATTCCGCATTCATCTGCTCACGGCTCTGTTCTCCACTTTCATGCAACGACTGCACGCCATGTTCGTCCTCCACATCATGTTTAGGTTCCCCGCCAATGCCCACTCTCTCTCCTGGTGTCACTTCCTCCGCAAACGACGTAGACAGCGTCATCGCGGCGCCAGCATTGGCCGCGTCTGGCACCAATGCACCTTCGGGCAGAGTCCCTTTGCTCGGCGATTGGCAGCCTACCACATCGCCCCTGAGAATTGGACGCTCGGTCGCGCCAGACGACTCGCGCTCCTGCCGTTTCTCGCCGTCATAAGCAGTACCGGGACGTGGCTGCGGCACTGGCGACGGCAACCGCTCCACGTGCGGATACATCGGAGGGAGAGATGGGGGTGGTCTCGCCACCGCGGGGCTCCCGTTGGGGCAAGGAGGATGCTCCGTCACCGCGCGCGGCGGACGGGGAGCCGCCTCATCCCAAGGGGGCGGCGACTGCGGCCTGCGTTGATGGCAGTAGTCCCGCGACGGCGGCAGCGCCTGCAGGGGCCAGTGACCAGCGGAGCCAAAGCGCGCCGCCATGGCGCGCTCCGTCTCGGCGAGCTCGCGCAAGAGGATGTCCTGGCGGATGCGCTCCTTGTGAAGCTCCCACGGCAACTCCTCCCTCCTCTGCGGCGCCTGATTGATGTGTCCTGATCGCCGGTGGCATGAGCATTGTCAGATCTTCAAGATTAAAACACCAGCAAATGCAAACAAATTACACACGTCATCTTCAATGTCACATCGGAGAAATGACAAAAAAGGGTATTGCATACACTGGAAAATACTTTTTTTTGCGAACTTATACACTGGAAAATACGGGTGATCGGTAAAGCAAGAAGTCACGGTTCTGTGGCCCCCCCCCCCCCCCCCCCCCCCCCCCAAAAAAAAAAAAAACGCATAAACAAAGAAAATCCCCTCTTCTCCGGTGGGGAGAAGCGCTTGTAGAGCAAGATTAGGGAAACGACGAGTGTTACCGTGCGGCGGCGGCAGAGGGTCGGGGAAGCGGCGGGCACGGCTCTCGTTGAAGTCGCCGGGGAGCTCCATCGCGGATGTACCGGGCGGATAAATTGGTAAAGTAGGGATATGGCAAAAGAAGGGGAACGAGACTGTTGCTGGATTCGATTTAATTTACGGTGGTGAGTTAGGGCTTCCGTTTCGAAAAATCCTCTGATTGGCGATGCGGGCGGTCAGAGCATCTAGTTTCCATTTCCTCTCTCCTATCCTAAAAAAACTGCCATTTGATGCATGAAAAGGCAAAAAACCTGCTCCAGCAGTTCTCCTATCCCATCCTCTCTTTTACTCAATGCATCAAATTCTCCCCTCCATCCCCTGAATAGAGGGGATCGCTCACCTCTCCCCTACTCCAACTACCCGACGCGCGAAAACCGTTTCCTTCCCTTCCTCCTTCCCGCGCGTGCAACTCCCGCTCCCGCCTCCACTTCCGGCGAGCGCCGCCGCCACCAAATCTCGCCGGAGCCCCGCCGCTCGCCGTCCGCCGAGCCCCAAAATCGATGCGTCATGGCACACCGCCCCGATTGGGGCCGATTTGGAGTCCGGTGGCCATGGAGGAGCCATCGGCGCCATGATTCCCCGCCGACGAGGCGCCCGGGGAAGAGGCTGCGCCCACCGGAGCCGCGCCCGAACTGCATCTACGCGCGCCTGTGGCCGCTGGCCTGCTCGCAAGCGCCGTCGTGCTCGCCCCGTCGTCGTCGTCGTCGTCGACCCAACGCGCCATTGCTCCCCGATGGGCCGAGCTCGCGGATCTTGCGGCGTGCGCGTGAGCAGACTTGTGCAGCGGCACGTGGGCGCACGCGGCGGCGGCGGCGGCGACGTGATGCCTCCATGCCTCGCCACTCTTCTCCCAGGCACGCGCGACAAGCTGTCTCCGCCGTGTCTTCCAGCCCACGCCGTCGCTACCCAATCCCGCCGTCGCGCCGCCTTCCCGCCGGAACTCGCCCACGCCGCGGCCTTCCCGCTGGAGCTCGCCTGCGCCGCGCCCTCCCTTCCCTCCCTTGTCGCGCCGGGCGCCGCGACGAGCTCCCCGTGGCGCTGCTCCTGCACGCTCGCGCTACAGCACGGCAACTCTCGCCGCCGTGGGGCGCGCGGGGCGGCGGCATGATGCCGTGGGGCATGGAGGCGCGGAGCGGCTGGCCCCTGCTCAACGGGTGCTCGATAAACTGACCGGGGAGAGAGAAGGGAAGTGGAAGGGCTGGGTGGTGACGTGGCATGGTGGGACCCATGCATCAAATCCATTTTCAGGATTTGATGCTTCCCCTATAGGAGGATTTGATGCATGAGTTTTAGGGGAACTGCTGGAGATGCTCTTACCCCCGTCACGTAGCTACACTTCACCGGTGAGATTTTCTTCTCACTGCAGCGACAATTCTTTCCAACTTTAAATTTGAACTCTGGACAAAATCCTGATTGATTGTACGAATGTACAATATATGTATCCATTCAGAAATTTTTATAGTTTGCATGTATTGGTAGTACCAAGTGTTATGATCATTTACCTCCTCACTCTTTCTCTTTTAAGTGTAATTCTAAAAGCAATCAATTTTTTTTTAGGAAAAATTAGTTCACTAGCATCGAAAGTTCCTCGTTACGAAAAATACCATTGAAAGTTTCGAGCTTCGGAGAATAGCAAAGTTGCAAATCTACTTTTGAAAATTAGCACTTTGCTTAGAATGGGTAGAAGAAATGACCGTAGTACCCTTCACCATCGATGCCTCGACGCGAGCATCATTTTCTTTCTGCTGCCGCCCGTGGCCACCTCCAGTTGAGGCGCCGCCGCACCTGTTCCCAGGAGACGCCGCTGCCCCTGCTGCCTCCTCCTCCCCTAAGAGCCGTCGACCCCCTCTCGTCAAGCCGTGGCCACTTGTCAGCACAAGCCGCCGCCGCCCCCCCCCCCCCCCCCTCCACCACGACCCACCGCCCAGCTTGACGACAAGGCTCGGTTGCTAGTGCACCAAGACTCAGCGCCCTTTTTGTTGAAGATGAATCCCTCTAACAATCCCGATATATGGGTAAGGCTCAATTCCTTACCCAAGCTAATTAAATTGATTCATGTTTTGATTCTGGATGACTTGTTGTGAAACATGTGAATGATTTGTGGTCGATTTGTGGCAATTGGTTTAGTCGATCTGCTGTTGTTTTTGAATGAGTATGGGTACAAGAGTAACAACACAAGCAATGAAATCAAACAGGCAAAGGCATTTTGTCCAATTGGCTCGTGGGACGTCAAGAAATGTACACGTGATTGAATCCTTACAACGTTGCATGTTTGAAACACATGACCATGCATATAGTTATGTGTGGAGTTTTAATTGTGGGGAAAAAAATCCATCTAAAAAGTTACTACTAAGGTTTCAAAACTGATTCAAGGCATTTGTATTAAGTATTAACACTAATTAATCATGGGACTAATCTGGTTGTGAATGGGGAGTTAGAGAATCTCCAAGAGAGCTCCCGTAAAATTAGCCCAATAAACTTGTTTCCGAAGCAACCAAAAAATATATGGTACAATTTTCTCCCATCCTCCAACTGTCCCACCCCCCCTCCCCCCCCCCCCCCCCCCCCCCCAAAAAAAAAATAGATCAAAACAGTTTTATTGGCTCACGTCAGCATTTTGAGCCTCAAAAACACTAATTCTATTGGAAAATGAAAGAATGGACCCTTAATTATTCCCTGTTTCTAGCTACAAATGAGGGGAGTTTGGAGAGTAAGAAAAAGTTATAAGTAGTTTAGAGTGCTGTTGCATATGGTTTTTTTTATTGAACCCATTATTTTTATTTAAGGGGAGTTTGGTGGGGCTCTTTTAGAGATGCTCTAAGTTACACAATTATACAATTTGATTAATCAAATTGAAAATCTGTAGATCTAACCAACTATATCAAGGAAATTTGGACTGAGTGATGATTGATTTGTTAGACTAAACAAGATTTTATTATTCGATAGTTTGTGGCTTTATTTTCTCACAGGTTGCCACATGAGTTCAGTCCATTACATTGTTTTAAAAAAAAAAAATTTATCGTTAAATATGTAGTTCTATGATAAGATTAATCTATAAATATATTTTATAATATACTGAAACGCGTATACAAACCAAGCACATGCACAAGATGATAGAAGGAAACAAAAATTAAACCACACACAAGATGCATGCAATTATATTATGCCTTGCACAGTCGCATCACTCTGAGTCCGTCAACATAACCCATGAAAGTAGTTTTCTGCACGCAGATTCTTTATTTTTGTGACATCTAATGAACGACCAGCTTAGAAATGCCTAGCAAGCATGCTTATTCTTTGCAACTAAGCGTTTTTATGTGAGGCAATAATCCATAGATGCCCTTGCGGAATCGAACCTCCAGATGGAGCGGTAGTTGCCGGAGTTACCAATCAGGCGCTCAACAGCACACGGTACGGTAAGAGAGACCATGGTGCCGTCACACTTCCACGAGATCCTTGCTGTGCATGGGAAGGCCCTATCGTTGTTTGGCAGCCGCGAAGTGGGGCGAAACGTCTGGACGTTCAGCACAACCTCGCCGTTGATCCGCCTCGATATGCCAGTGCCTGGCAGGATGTCGAGCCACAAGCACACAGGCTGGCCCACCATTGCCCCGTACGCGTCGTTCACCACAAGCACGCAATTGTAGTTGTCTGACACAACGGCGGGGTATGCGTCTAGTTCGACCTCGGCTTCCACCTCCTTCGCAGTCTTCCTAGACACGCACACGCCCACCCCCTTTGGCGTTGCCGATCTGTCCCCCGCGATGTTGCTTGAGTCAATGCAGATGGTGGTGCGCAGAGGGCGCACGGGATGGGGTGCGATGATCTCTTGCATGTCGCGCTTGTGCGCCCTGCTAGCGCTTGCCGTGGAGCTGGGAGCCAGCGGCGGTGACGGCAGCGTTAGCGTGGACTTTGGCGCGAGGTGCAGAACCGCGCCATGATCTTTTCGGGCTGGCTCCATGCGCTGCACCATGAACGCCAAGCTGCTTGCATCGATCAAGATCCTCAATCTTGGTCAGTGCCGGTGAGGAACGTTTAGACCTGGGCACGGGGATAAAAAGAGGTGACAACCGGGTGATTGGCCTGCTGGAGCATGTGAATGGCCACCTAGCCGGCTACGTGGAGGCGGCAGGCGGGACACGTAGGCCGCCGCGCATGGCGCATTATTACATGGACTGCTAGATAATCACTTATCTCCTTGCATTGCTTGTGGTTGGGGTATTGAATAAAGTAAAGCTTCCGTTTCAGCTCTATCTTTTCGATGGATGGTGAGCGGCGCATATCCGTAGCAATTAATTAGCTTGCAATGATGGTTGCACATCCGAGCATGCCATGGCATTCATTGTCTTCTTTAGAAAGACGATGAGCACTGGCAAGTTTGTGCCTGTGGATGAATCTGCTCTGCTAAGACTGACTCCAACCCACGTGGAGACCCAAATCCAAATTGGATGAGTCTGAACATCAAAATACAAGACCTACAAACTTGAATCTCTAACCGGAACACCCAAAACTCTTCTTCTTCCTCCTTCCTCTACCTCTAGACAGCACGACCGCCTCCACGCCGCGCCCCGCGCCTCCTCGCCGTGCCCCGCAGCCGCCGCGCCTCCTCGCCGGGCCCCGCCGCCTCCTCGCCGGCCCCGCCGCCGCCGCGCCGCGCTCGCCGGGCCCCGTGACGCCGTGCCGCTGCAGCCGCTCGCCGGGGCCTTGTGCCGCCGCCGACCAAACACACACCGCCGCCCGCGCCCCGCACGCCCCGCCGCCGCGAGCCGGTGCCGAGCTCTGAGCCCCGTCGTGGCCGAGCTCCGCCCCGGCCCCGCGCGATGGCGGTGACCTGCGCGGAGATGGCGGAGGAGGAGCCGTCGGCGGGGCTCGATGGGACGCGGGCGCCTGGGGAGAGGAAGGCGAGGAGCGCCAGGAGGTTGGTGGAGAGGAGGGAGACGAGCACGAGCAGGTTGAGCAGTCCCGGGGAGTGGAGGCACTGCCCGCAGCTTCGTCTCGGCCCCGCGCGGCCCCGCCGCTCGCGGGACCTTCCTCCAAGAGCGCCGCCGCCCGGCCCCGTCGCCTGGAAGGGAGCTCGAGGGGCAGCTCGAGAGTGGAGAGAGAGGAGGAAGAACGGGATAAGCGATGGGTCAGCGCCGCGATATCCGCATTTCTGCGTCAGGGACGAGAAGGCTACCAACAATAGGTCTCTATCTGGGTCATGGGGTTGGAGAGCTTTTTTTACCTATTTTGGGTATAGATGCTCATATAGAGCATGGGTTGGAGTCAGTCTAACAGAAAGGAAAATGTTTGCCATTTGAATGAGCAAAACCATTCATGACATGCATGAGTGATAGTTGTCAGGTGGTGGCATGATGGGTGAGGTTCTGTCATATTTGAAAAAGGTATTCCAATAGATAAAGTCATGGTATTAAGACTTTTTTACACGTCATAGCGCCAGAAAGAAGCCTTGAGCCAAACGGGCTGCTACGATGCACCGATTGCTTGCGTGGCATGTCCTCTTCTGACGACTTCTTTCCCCTTCCTTTCTCTCATCTCTCCCCTCACATGGCATGCATATGTCCCAGCTAGGAATCGCTTCGACACATCTACTTGGAGATGAACTGATGAAGCATGCAAGACGAGGACAGAAGATGAACGTGGTTAAGGAGATGCACCAGCACCTTGCGCGAGTAGCTAGCCGCTACAACCCGGGCTCTCAAATCGCAATGCGACGGAGGCCGCCGCAACTTTGAAACCTAGAAGCGGCCGCATCCCTCCGGCCTGGGAGTCCGTCATTTGGTAGTTAATCACGACTTAATTAGAAAAGTGGGCCCAAATCACGTCGCAGGCTGATTACGATGGATCATGTAGGTACGTAGTTTCCATTGGTACGTACATACGTCAAGTCACCAACACTACTTCGCATAATCGCATTAATGTTACCTTTAGTTTTGTGCCGCTGAACACTGAACAGTGGTGCACTACGCACTCTGGTAGTGAGCTGCAGGCCGACGCCATTATATGCTTATGCAAGCCAGCGGTACAGGGCAACCTAGCTTGCAGATGAGATCGACATGGCTAATAACGCATCAAAACGAACGGGCAAACGCGTTCCTTCTGTCACTACGAAGATCGTTACTTACTCGATCTGTTTGAAACAAGCTAAGAGTGACAAACAGCCTGACAAAACATAAACGTAGATCATGACAGAACAGGGAGATGAAAATGGTGTGGCAACAGGTTAATCAATGGAGGCAGAGCAACGTTTATGACACACCTAGCAGGGAGATGAACCTGAAAGAATGGTGGAACCAGACGATGGAGAAAATCATCGCACAGAACAAAAAGCAGGCAGCAGCGACGATCATATACACGCTATGGAATATATGGAAAGAAAGGAACAGGAGAACGTTCCAGCAAAAGGAGGCGCAAACCGAGCAGGTTTTTGTCATGATCAAGGAGGAGATGGCAGTGAGGGAGGCGGCTTATGGCCAGCTAAGACAACATGTAGAAGAATAACAATGTAGCACGGGGCGGGCCGGAGTTGCCGGACGCCTTACTTGTTTTTTCATTTTGTATCAAACCTTGAACTCTATCGTTTTCTCTCTTAAATGAAAGAGCAGTACTCCTGCTCATGTTTCGAAAAAAAAGATCATGACAGAACATGATCGAGTAGTGATAAAACAAATTTACAGCTCCAGACTAGTGAGGAAACTAAAACACTAGCTAGCTAGAGGCAAGTCACGAGTCTAACTAAAAAGCACCGATAAACAACCGTACGTCATATAGCACAAAATGGCTGGTAACCGAGTACGTAGCACGTACACTGTGTTGCTTCCACGGCATCCATCCCCGTCCCTGCACTTCACTCACACGGTCACACCTCGCGCCAGTCCAGGCGGTGCATCCTCTCGACCAGGTGCGACGCCAACATCAGATCGCCGGTGCAGTGGACGTCACATGCCTTGCAGTAATACTCGCTCTTCCCCGTGCCATCACCGTTCTTGAGAGTGGTGTAGGAGCTCCTGAAGAGGGCGAGGATGGCCTCCGTGTTGGCGCGGTGCTTCTTACCGCCGAGGTGAACCTGGAGGTCCGACGCGGAGCCGCACCTGGAGTTACAGAGGCGGCACGTCCACATCGACGCCTGGTCCGCAGGCCATGGCGCGCTCTCGCTGCTCGGCCATGACGGCCCGCCGCCTCCGCCGCTGACGCTCACGCCACCGATCGGACGCGAGGGCTCGTTCCTTGCATTTTCAAGCATCGACTGGTGCACCCTTCCGGCGCAGTGCACGACCAGGCTGCGTGGGCTGGGGTTGGACACATGGCACAAGTCGCAGATCCATCTGTAGCGTAACTTCTGCTTCTTCGGCTTCCTCTTAAATAACCATTCAGGTTGAGGCACAGGCTGTTTAAGAAAAGTTTGTTAAGACTATATGGAACAGCAGTAAGAAGAAATATTGTCCCTCAAAAAAAAAAAAAGATGAAGAGAACAAGGTTATCACGGTAATAAAGTGCAAGTACATACTATTGTTTCGGTGAATGTATCACGACATGGTTTCTACGACTGTACAATATTTGAACGCACGACCCAAAATAGTGTTCAACTTAAAGTTTTGGATACACAAGAAACCTGCATGTGCAATATATAAAGAGCAAAAATTCATTTGATAGTACAGTATACCTAAACAGATCCCAAGCTAGTTCATTCGATTGTTTAAAATGCAAACCATGCTGTAATTTCTAGAGAGTTAAATTAATTTCTAGTATGCTACACTCTAATTTTCAATATTCAGTGAAGCTAATATCTACGTATTGTAACATTTTCATACGCGCAATGTCAAATTGAATATATGGTTGGCATATAAAAGCTGGTGTACATTATGAGGTTTCTTTTCCTTAAAAGGGGGTATATTACTTGGTACCTCTGAATTCCTGATCATGTTTTCTCTGGTCAAGAGACGGAAATTGCTACAAAAATTTTCAGTAAAACTAATGTATCACAAAGTGGATGAATGAGAGCATCAATGGTGCCTAAACGACATTCTGCAAGGTAAGAGAGGTGAAAATAAACCGAAGACAGCTAAGAAAAAAAAATGTGAGCTCACCTCTCTCAACGCTATTCTCTTATGCTCTCCATTCTTATTTGCCGGCCAGTACTGACACGGCCATACCAGGAGTTCATTGGACTGATACTTCATGGTAGATTCCACAATCTTCGTCTGCTCAGTGCACTGGTTTACGGTTCCATGCAACGGCTGCACACCGTGGCCGCTCTCCACACCATGTTTATGTTCTTCCCTACCATCTGCCAGCGGTTCTCCTGGTGCTTCCAGCGCAGACATCATCATTCCAGCGCCAGCATTGGCCACAGCTGCCACCAAAGCTCCATCGGGCAGAGTCATTGGACACGCTGCCGCCCCAGATGGCCGACAAGTTGCGGGTATACACTATTGTTTCCATGAATATAATTTAGTTTATGAGTCATGATATGGTTTCTAGAACTTTACAAACAATTGATCCCATGACACAAAAGACGGGTCAAGTTCGTTTGATTGATCTCATACCAACTCATTAGTTGTTTAAAATGTATGTAAACTATGCTGCAATTTCTACAGAGTTAAAGTTCTAGTAGTATACTAGTAATAAATTAGTACCACTCCTTTTTTCAATATTCATAGACAGAGCTTATCTATGCAAAGTAACATTTTCAGACTTTTGTAATGTTAAACTGAAATCTACTTGGTTGGCATTATAAATAAATCTTTAGTACTTCTGCTCATGTTTCCCATGGTCAAGCGACGGAAATTGCCACACAACATTTGAATGAAAAGTGATGTATCACAACAATGGATGAATCAGAGCATCAGTGGTGTCTAAGGGACATTCTGCAGAGTAAAGAGGTGAAAATAAACGAGGACAGATAAAAATCTGATCTCACCTCTCTGAACGCTATTCTCTTCTGCTCATTGGATGCTCCGTTATCCTCACTAGCCGGCCTGTACTGACACGGCTGTGCCAGGAGTTCATCCGACTGATACTTCATAGTAGATTCCACAATCTTCGTCTGCTCAGTGCACTGGTTTCCGCTTCCATGCAACGCCTGCACACCATGACCGTGCTCCACACCATGTTTAGGTTCTTCCCTACCAGCTGCCCACCGGTCTCCTGGTGTCACTTCCTCGATGGACGATGCAGAGATAATCATTGAAGCGCCAGTATTGGCCGCAGCTGCCACCAAAGCTCCTTCGGACAGAGTCATTCGGCACACTGCCATCCCAGATGGGCGACAAGTTGCGGGTATACACTATTGTTTCCGTGAATTTAAGTTAGTTTATGAGTCACGATATGGTTTCTAGAACTTTACAAATAATTGAACGCATGACACAAAATATGGGTCAACTTAAGTTTTTGGTTCACAAGAAACCTGCAACTGCAGTATATAAGGAGCAAACAGGCATTTGATTTTATTATGCATCTAGGAAAATCTCATGCTAACTCATTAGGTTGTTTAAAATGTAAACTACGCTGTAATTTCTACAGAGTTAAAAGTTCTAGTAGTATACTAGTAATAAAATAGTACTACTCCTATTTTCAATATTCATAGACAGCTTTTTTACGAACACGCAAAAGCTTTGCGTGTCATTTTTTATAGAAGAAAAGGACCGCAAGTGGGTCGTGTACAGGCGTAGGCCATAGTGCTATCGGCCAGTCAATAATTATCAGTCAATATACATAGACAGCCTATCTATGTAAACATTTTCAGACTTTTGCAATGTTAAACTGATATCTACATGGTTGGCATATCAATAATCATTAGTACTTCTGGTCAAGTTTTCCATGGTCAAGCGACGGAAATTGCCACAAAACTGTTTTGAAGAAATGTAATATATCACAACAATGGATGAATGAGAGCATCAGTGGTGTCACTAAGGGGCATTCTGCAGAGTGAAAGAGGTGAAGATAAACCGAGGACAGCTAAAAAATGTGAGCTCACCTCTCTGACCGCTATTCTCTGCTCATCGGATGCTCCGTTCTCCTCACTTGCCAGCCCGTATTGACACGGCTGTACCACGAGTTCATCGGACTGATTCTTCATGGTGGATTCCACAGTCTCCCTCTGCTCACTGCTCTGATTTCCGCTTCCATAGGACGGCTGCACACCATGGCCTTCATCCACATCATGTTCAGGTTCCCCACCAACAACCTCGGCGAACGACGCGGACAGTACCATTCCGGCGCCAGCATTGGGGAACCCGGGAGGCGGCGACGGAGGTGGCGACGGCGACCGCTCCACGTGCGGGTACACCGGAGGCGGTCTCACAGCCGCCCACTTCCTGGGGAACCCGGGAGGATGCTCTGTTTCTTCTGGCGGTGGACAGGGAGCCGCCTCATCCCAGGGAGAGGGAGGCAGCGGCGGCGGCCTGCGATGATGCCAGTAGTCCTCCTGTGGCGGTGGCAGCGCCTGCAGGGGCCAGTGGCCAGGGTGGCCAACGCTCGCAGCCATGGCACGCTCCGTCTCGCCGAGCTGGCGCAAGATCATATCCCGGCGGATTCGCTCCCTGTGAAGCGCCCACATCAGTTCCTCCCTCTTCCACGCCGCCAGCAAATCGGCGTCGCCTGCTGCCGGTGGAAGAGCATTGTCAGATGATTGATCAGGATTCAAAGGCCGGAAAATGCAAGCAAATTACCAACATCGTCTTCTCTGTCACCTCGGAGAAATCGATTTTCTTTCTTTTTGAGAAAAAAAAAAAACAGTATTGCAGACACTGGAATGGTAGGGGTGATCAGTACGCAAGAAAGCACAGTTCTTTGCATACAGAAAGAAAATCCCCTCTTCTCCGGTGGGGAGAAGCGCTTGCAGAGCACAAACACATCCAGTGAAGATTAGGGAAACGGCGAGAGTGTTAGGTCGAGTCGCGTTACCGTGCAGCGGCGGGAGAGGGTCGGGGAAGCGGTGGGGACGGCTCTCGTTGACGTCGCCGGCGAGCTCCATTGCTGATTTACGGGGCGGGTAAATTGGTAACGGCAGGCTAGAAGCAGAAATAAAGTAGGGTAGGGATACGGTGAAGGAAGGGGAGCGGCGACTTATTTACGGTGGTGAGCGGTGCTCCACTGATTGGCGAGGCGGGGCGGTTCCGACACGTGGGGTCCACATAACCGGTGTGATTTTTCTTCTCACTGCAGCGAGCATTATTTCCAAGTCTTTAACTTCGTAACTTTCGACTAAATCCCGATTGTACATTAGAAATTTAGATTTTGCATTGGTAGTATCAAGCGTTATGGTATGTAATATAATATACGTAGTACTTCAGTTCCATGGGCACGTACGTACACCACTTAGCATTAGAACACGTACGAGTACGAGTATACATCACTAATCTCTTACTATCTAAACCGGCGCGGTTTCTCGAATCCTGATTGGTCCGTTATGCTCCACCGTCCATACGCCGATGAATGGTTCCAATTTTTCCAGTGAGTTTGCACGAGAAGCTTCGATTCACGGGGCGCCTATCGTCCTCGTTCTCTTTCCGTTAGGCAGAGCGCCGGCGCCCCACCCTGCTCGCAACCACAAGAGACAAGCTCGTGCCGCCCCCTCGCTCCTCGGCTGTCGCCTCCGTCACCTGTCGCCGTCGCCTCCGGCTTGTCCAGCTTGTTTGAGACTGCGCCGTCTTCCCGACCAGGGTGCCCAATCGCCGTCTTTCTTGGTCCGGCGTCCTCAGGCTCTCGAGTCTGGACCAGGCCGCCGCTCCCCGCCCCCGCCCCATGATCCGCCCCGTCAAGGGCGCCCCAGCTGCGGCGCCCAATCCACAGCGCCCTGCCTCAGCCGCCGGGCTCCGTCGAAGCACGCCGGCCACCCTACCCTGGCTCCCGGCCTGGTTGCCGCATCCCGTCCAAGAAATCGAGACGCCACACAAAGGCGTCCAATCGAGTGGTCCTGCCTCAGCAGCTCTGCCCTGGCTGCTGGCCTCGCAACTGCTTCCCGTCCATGAAATCGAAGCTGCCGCATGGCAAGACCTGCGGACAGTGTACTGTGCCATCTTGGCGACGGCAACGACAGAGGGAAGAGCCTCACGATCAAGGAGAGGTGGCTGCTGAGTAGCTTGTATGATAAGAATATGCATATGGGATCTTGCATTCTTGCCGGTTCCCACTGGAGGTGAGCTCCTGTCTGGATGCACATCAGTTGTTTGAGGTAATGCCCTGTTGCCTGACCCCGCTATTTCCTTTTCTTCAGTTTTTTTATTTGTTCCACATCATTATCACTGGTTATTGGAAGTGATGACCGATGAGATACAATTTTTAAGAAAACACTGAGCTTAGCTACAGGTGGAGCAAAAACAAAGCATGTTTGATATCATTGATGGTTGTGTTGCACCGATTTGTCACCAAGTAGGATAATTTATTCTCCTTGCGCTTGTCACTTCTTCTCTCTTCGTCCTTTTATTTTGGTTTGTGGTCTGCGCTGCTCAGAGAAGGCTTTGTACATTGACTAATCAGTAGAACAGAGCAAATATTTTTATATGTCCCTATAGTTACGTTTCAGGCAAATTTCTTTGTTCCATCCGCCCTAAATCCATGAAAATGATAGGATAAATCGCATCAATGTTTACTATAAGATGTTTCTGTCTCCAGTTGTATACTTTTCAACAATCCGCGTAGTTTTTGGGTAGCTTAGATTTCTGTTATTATTTCGTATTGCATATCATGTGTTCTTTCTAATTGCTTCAAGGGGTGCTGTCAATTCAACATTTCGTTACACCTCGGGTACATTGACAATTGGCTGATTCAGTACTTGTAAAATTGTAGTTCCTTGCAGCTTACCTATTTTGTTCTTTAATTTATATTTGCATTAACTTCTCTGGGCCTTCAGCAACACATTTAAAATGGAAATATTTTTTACGTTGATTTATTTGAACTGGAGTAATACTTTGAATATGTTTCTGGAGCTTGATGGGTTTAAAGCTCCTTTCAATTAGTGTCGAGAATCGTGTAAGACATCTTCCATGTGTTCAATCAATTAGCAAAGTATGCTCTATTGAGCTAAACTCCACCCTTACATTTCTAATCTGCTGTCATAATCAGTCATACTGTTGAATCGGGTAATATAAAGAAGAAATAGATGTGCTATACATGTTTGATCGTTATGGACTGTAAATTAGTCTCTGTATGTTCATCCCTATTTCATACACTTTGTTTCCTATATGTTATTAGAGAAATTACAAAAATACGTCAATTAAAAGTGTCAAACATGTTAGTTAAAAGTGTCAAACACACAGGATCATGTACGTTCTCTTTTGATAAGTGGAGCAAGTATATAGAAGATCAATTGATTCTTTTCTAGCAGTGGCAATCGTTTGATAGGGGACCAATCACGTACAGAATCATGCCTTTTAAGCCTGTGTGCGCACTTATAATACTTTATGTCTCAATTATCTTTAGTGACTTTCCAAAGCATAACAAAATATACTGATACAAAAAAAGACAAATGGTTGAGCCACGTTGAGTTATCTGGAGGGATACAAAAAAGACAAAATATATTGAAAAATTATTGACTTTATGTTACATCATGTAACGTATGTGTTCAGTTTTTTGTAATAAACTCAGGTTCATATGAATATTGGGAAAAGCTATAATAGATGGAATAATGTAAACTCTTCAGCTTTGGCTTAATTAATCTAGGACAAACAGGAGCAACCCTTAGTTGTACCAGCTACAAATAATGCACATTCAATCTTCAAGTTATCTAGACTGAATGAATTCTTGACTTCGCATATCATAATTCGAACCTGCATTTTGTGATTCTTATACTGCCTACTTGATATACTTATGGCTCAGAATAAATATTTCACCAATGCTTATAAGGCTGGAACTGACACTACCTAAGTTGCTCATGTTGTGAGAACTGTACATTTAATTCTCATCAGAAGAAGTGTGGAGTAAATACTATTATTATTGGTGGTCTGAGGAATTTTAAACCATCAAACCATTCAGCAGCTCAATGATATGTCATCAGCACAAGATTGTTCAAAAAACCTGCTCATTTACATTAAGCTCGCCTTGAACAACAAATTAGAATTCTTAATGCATATTTAATTATAGGACTGATATCTCATCCATCTCCTCCCACAGGACCCCAGGCCAGGACATGACGGTGATCCTACTGTTTATTCGTAGCAGCTTACGATGCCAGCCTCGTAGGCGTGTCCTTCGTTGCCACTGGTAAGCGTCTTGAAACTCTGCTGTGTGAGATGTTGGGACATATCTACAGTGC
Source organism: Eragrostis nindensis (assembly GCA_012490785.1). Taxonomy (NCBI): domain Eukaryota; kingdom Viridiplantae; phylum Streptophyta; class Magnoliopsida; order Poales; family Poaceae; genus Eragrostis; species Eragrostis nindensis. The sequence continues at coordinate 168,487 of JAAXCT010001105.1, forward strand.
ATGTTCATCAGGTGCTTGTGGAAATGCCAAGAAACTATATCATAGTTGCATTCCATAATAAATTTAAAATTTCCTATGTTTTGATTTATTTACAAGGCTCATGGCGTTTACAGATGATGAATGGTGGCCATTTATTGTGCTGAAAGATACCTCTGCGAACATTAATGTTTTTTTGTCATTCAATTTTTGTATCCAGATTGTTACAACATAGAAGCATACTCTAGGTCTGGTTGCACTAGGTAGCTCTTTTCAACATAGTTAGCTATGCATAATTGTGTCAGGCTTCACCCAAAAAAAATGTTAGGCACTACACTTCCATGTTTCCACATGCCATAATACATTCTTGGGTCGCAGTTTTAAGCTACAAACCTGATCACTTTAAGAAGCCCTGATCAAATCCATGCCATCCTTCCTTTGATACTCTTAATATGTTTGGATGCCACAACACGCATTTAACGACTTGCACCTAAGTAGCAAGTGTAAGCAGTGCCAAGTTTTTGATATATTACATACTTATCACTCATCATATTTCGTACACCCAAGATTATCACAGAAAATTTACCAATTTTTGCTACAGGTAACTTTTGATGCCAATTGCAAAACCTTTTATGTGAAGTTGAGCAGCATTAAACAAAGGTCATTCATTACATTTTGTACAGTTCCATCAGGTGCGTAAATTTCTGCCTCAACAAGTTTTGATTTTCACTTGTTCTGTCATGAATCTTTTCATTTTGCTGCAACAAACAACCAGAAAATGCTTGACACATGGACGGACAGTTAACCTTTTTTTTATTTTAGTGCAAATACTCATTTCAATCACTTAAATGCAAGTGTGATAAAAGAATAGTTTCTCGAGTTAACGAACAGCAGCTACTTGCCTCAGAGCTATGATGATTACATTATCCACCTCTTCATCTTTATGAGACAGCTAATTCAATGTCTCAAACGAAAATCCCTGCTATCCCAGAATTATAATCGAAAAGCTACAAATTGAGAAAGATGATATGACCACAAGCAACTTTACTTTAGGATATTATCATGCTAACTAGCAGGCAAGGAGCTTGAGGATTTGATCATGTCGTTTTGGATTCTGTTATGCTCATTTCTAATGTTTGGATTTTGAAGGACAGGTCAATGGAAGTGATGATGGAAGCTGCGCCCTTGCCATAGCTCTCCGATTTATAACACTGATGCCTTTCTCAGGGTGCGTTAGTTCAAAGAGCATGTGCGGTAGTGACAGTATTGAGCTCTACATAATGCTGGTTCCTGTAATTAACTTGTCAAAGTGACCATTGGTTCCTGTAATTAACTTTTGAATGTCACGGTTCAAGCAATTTCTTATACATTGTTGCTCATCTGTTGCAACCGAATACAAAATTATATTTGAGCTTTGTTTGTGTTGATATCTAATTGTTTATGATCTGAAAATTGATTGTTGTAATATGGGCAACTACATAGACAATATATTCACAAGGATTTACCTTCCATGTTTCATACAAGCATTACATTTATTTTGTATCAAATATGTACCATTTTGTATGCATTCGAAAGCAGACCTCTAAAACGGGCAATCAGGCGCGGTAATGCCGCGCCATCACTAATTACAGATATCTTTACCAGTACAACTTCATACGATCGCAGAAGAAACGTATACGTGGCCGCTAACTAGTAACGTGCATGCTCGATCCGCCACGGCCTTGCCCAACAAACGCTCGGGCTGCTCACTCCAGCGCTGCCAGCTCCTCGAAGAAGAGCTCCTTGAACCGGTCCATGCGGTCGGGCTCCAGCGCCACGGCCACCGCCACGCCGCCGCCCTTCCCGGGGCAGCTGAGCAGGTACACGAACCCCGTGTAGTACATGAGCGCCGGGGCCAGCAGCGCCGGCTCGCCCCACCCGAAGTCGGCGTCGTAGGACGGCATCCCGAGCCAGCTGATCACCCGCAGGTCCGTGCCGGGGATCCCGCTTCGAGGCACCACCCCCATGTCCGCCGCCTCCAGGTAGTCCACCACCGACCGCGCGTACGCGTCGCCGTGGCCCGTCGCCGCGCGGACCCGCCGCGCCGCCGCCGCGAGCCCCAGCTCCAGGAGGTCGCCGACGCGGGCGGACGCCGACGTGCGCGCCACCGCGTTGCCGAAGTAGGTCTCCGGAAGCGGAGGGGCGAGGCGGGCGCGCATGTCGATCATGGTGTAGAGCCGGGTCTCGGCGTCGCGCGGCAGGGCGCGCGCCGCGCACGCGCAGCGCCAGACGTGGGCCGTCAGCGCGCGGAAGGTGGACACGCCCCGCGTGGCCGCGCCGGCGCCGGCGCGGGCGCGGAGCGCGGCGACCTGCGCGCCGGTCACGCGGACGATGGCGCTGGCGTACTCCGGCGGCTGCTTATTGTTGCCGACGGACGATGCCGCCGCGGCTGCCGGCGGTCCGGCGGCGCGGCCGCCGCCGTACTCGTGGGTGTGGTCGAAGAGTACGGTCGGCGACGCGCGCGCGCGGAGAGGCGTGCGGTCGAGGGACGGGGGCACGACGACGTCGCCGGCCGCGCCGCGGGCGATGCTGGCCCACGTCCGGATGAAGTGGAAGGCGCTGCGGCCGTCGATGACGAAGTGGTGCATCGCCGTGCCGAGCGCCACGCCGCCGCACCGGAAGAAGGTGACCTACCAGAGACACGCACCGCACCGGTGTTAAAAATCGTCTCTGTCATTCGAGCTCTGTTTGACCTTGAGGCTTGACCATCTACGTACTATGTCATAACACAGAGGTAGGTCCATGCAACAAACCTGAAGCTTGAGCAACGGTGCTCCGGCGTCGGCGGACGCGTGCTTCGGCACGAACAAGTCGCACATCGCGGACGACGGCGAGAAGCCCTCGTACTCGTCGAGCGCGGCCGCGGACCGCGCGACGACGAAGAGCGCGCCCTCGGCGTTGCAGTCGATCTCGGCGCGGCCGTCGGGGCCCTTGCCGAGGCGGCCGGCGAACGGGTAGAACGGCACCAGCGCCCCGGCCAGCGCGTCTCGCAGGACGTCGGCCGAGAAGAATTCTGCGGCCGTCGACGGCTGCCGGTGGTCGTCGGGGCGGCGGAAGAAGTAGACCGTCGGGGTGTACCCGTTCCTCGCGGCGAGGTCGAGGTTGGACAGCCACAGCGCGCGCCGCGGCGTGGGCTCGCGCGGCGCAACCAGCTCCGACGTGACGACCTCGACGGCCATGGAATCCTCTGGCGCGCGCGTAGCAAGTGTCTGCAGTATACGTGAAGTGTGGTGCTGTGGCGGAAGAAGTGGTTTGGTTCTTGTTTTTCGCTCTAGCAAGTGTAGTACGTGGAGTGTGAGTCCGTGCAACGACTCCATGTGAGGCACTGGGATTTATAGGAGCAGCGATGTGGGTTTGGTTGGGTTGTTGATCACTCTTCGTATTTTCTTTGGGATCGTGGTGTAATTGTAAGAGTGAAATTAAACAAATCTCATGAACTTCGGCACTGGTTGACTCGTATTCTCTTTGTTCACGTCATGGAAACTCACGTTCTTTTTCTTCAAAATACACAGTGCGTGTGTTTCACTAATTAAGGACCACTTGCATGATGAAGTTAGTGAAGCAATATTGAGAGTAAAATACACGAGTGGTGGCTAATCTTGTCCTTGAGTGTCATCTAAGTCTTGAAACTTTCGAAGTGTAGGTTCAGAAGATCATTGTACTTGATAAAACATTTCATTTAGGTCTAAAGTTACAAAAATGTATCTTAAACTGTAGACATAGATATCAAACAAGGCATGCTTTTCTCTCGACAACATCACCATACGACGTTGGTTTATAAATAGATAAAGTAATGAAGAATTGTTCCTTGTAAGCAACCAACTTTGTCCACGCTGAAAAATGAAATTGTGCCTCCACCAGGACGATGCTGAAAAAATCTCGACAGCCGCAGCGTTTTTGCATCGATGCCCAACAAGCCAGCGCTCCACCTGCACAGGTCCTATGCAGCTACTGTAGAGTCGAAAACATTTTTCGGCCTGTTTTATTAGCTTCGCACGCTCACATGAACAATGGGTGAATAGTAGTGCAGAAGTTGGAGCACATGGGATCATCATTAAACGGGCTCTTAAACGGGAGTAGATATATTTAGAGACCAACTATTTATTTCACCTTTTTTCTAGAACGTGCTTTGCACGTATTTCATTAAGAGAAGGAGTGGTACAAGCCCCCGCCACGGTACTTAAGCACCGGGCACGAGATTTAGTTTAGGTAATTTACAAAGCGCAACCACGACCCACACAACACAAGTTCTATTAGGATACATTTAAACGTGAAAGTAGACGCGACAAGGTGCGGAAACCCGCCGAACACCAGAGGCGTGCTTCCGCAAAGACACTAGCTACTAGGGCAGGTGGATGAGATGGTCCCGATGCGAAGGCCCGTCCGTTCCGCTCCTTCCAAATTCTCCAAGCCGTGAGGGTGATCAATGAGTCGAAGCCCGGCCGACCGTCCTTTGCAATCCTCTTGCGACCCTCCAGCCACCATTCGACAAAGGTTGTGTGTGTGGTAGGGGTAAGGCGATGGATCCCGATTGGGTGTAGGAGCCGGTACCACACTTCGCGACTGTAGACGCATCCGACCAAAAGGTGGTCCATGGTTTCCTTATTTTGATCACAGAGAGAGCATGGTCCATGATTCGGCATATGGTGACGCTCCAATCGGTCCGAGGTCCAACAGCGATCGTGGATGGTTAGCCACATGAAAAAGCGGCATTTGTTCGGTGCACGCGTTTTCCAGATTTCTTTTGCGCCCAATATGGATGTCTGTCCAATGAAGAAGGCTTGGTAGGCACTAGCTGCGAAGTAAGATGAGGACGCGGTCCACTTCCAAACGAAATTGTCTGGACGGTCCGGCTCCAAAGTTACCGAACTCAGGCGACCAAGGAGGCGAAGGAATTCCATAATCGCGGATACAGAAAGATGTCCCTTGATGTCATGTATCCAAACTCTCCTCCGCAGGCCATCTTTTACCGTACGCGACTTGATAGCATGTTTCTTCGCCTCCATAAACAGGTTAGGTGCTCGGGCTCGAATCGTCATATTGTCAAGCCAGGAGTCCAACCAGAAGAGGACGCGCTCCCCATTGCCCACCTCGACCAAAATAGAAGCATCGAACATCGCCTCGGCAAGGCGGTCAGGTCCAAAATTGAAAGCAGCCCAAGCCTTGTCCGGCTGTACTTTGTGTAGCCATAACCACCTCAAACGAAGTGCACGGCCCGCTAAGGAAAGGTCCATAATCCCTAGGCCACCGAGCTGTAATGGCCTGCAGGCCTTAGTCCAGGCGACCAAGCAGTGACCGCCATGCACCGAGGATGTCCCTTTCCAGAGGAAGGCCCGTCGTATTTTGTCAATCGCCTTGATAGCCCAAGGCGGCAGGAGGATGGCGATCGAGATGTAGATCGGGATGGAGCTTAGGGTGACCTTGGTTAGTTCCGCTCGTCCGGCACAGTTCATGAGTCCGGATTTCCAGGTTGGTAATCTATTAGCGACCGAATCAATTAGGGGCTGCAAGGCCGACTTTGGGAGTCGCTTCACCGATAGAGGCACGCCGAGGTATTTGCATGGAAAATTGACCAATGTGCATGGGAAACGCCTGGTGACCAGCTCAATGTCATGAGGTTCGCATCGAATTGGGGTTAGCTGGCATTTCCTCACATTTGTCGACAGCCCTGTGGCCCCCTCAAAACATTGTAGTAATGCTGCGATTGTGTCAATATCATGGGCGACCGGCGATAGGAAGATCACCAGGTCATCTGCATAAAGAGAGGCTCGGTGCTTGATTTTTGGCGACCGGAGGGAGGCGATCTGCTTTCTCTATGAGGGCATTCAAGCAGTCCATAACAATGATGAATAACATGGGAGATAATGGATCCCCTTGTCGCAAACCCCGAGCGTGACAAATCCTGTCGCTTAGCGACCCATTGAGGAGAATGCGTGTGCTGGCTGTACGAAGAATGGTAGAGATCCAACCCAACCAAGGTTCCGGAAATCCAATGTGCTGCAGCACTTCCAGAAGGAACGACCAGGAGACCGAGTCGAATGCCTTTGCAATATCAACCTTGAGTAGAAGGCGGGGGATCCTTCTACAGTGGAGCAACTTTGCACAACCCTAGACATAACGGAAGTTATCATGGATTAATCTCCCCTTGATGAACGCGCTTTGGTTTGGCTTTATGAGCTTATCCAGTGTTGGGGCTAGCCTGTTGGCGAAGACTTTTGCTACCAGCTTCCCAAAGCTATGAATCAAACTGATCGGTCGGTAATCATCAATCTCTCTCGCGACCTGGTTTTTTGGGAGAAGGACCATGAGGGCATCATTCAGAAGGTAGAAGCTCCTTGAGTCTCCTAAGTTAAGTGCGTTGAATGCATTCATGATGTCTGGCTTGATGATGTCCCAAGCTACTTTGTAAAACCTCCCGGTAAAACCGTCGGGGCCGGGCGCTTTATCGGAGGGCATGGCGCGTATGGTCAACCAGATTTCATCCTCCGTGAAAGGTTGGGCGAGGATGGAGAGATCCAATGACGGGACACCCAAAGCCGAGAAATCCAAGGTCATCGTTCTCGGCTTGCGTTCGCCTAGCAGTCCACAGTAAAAGTCAAAAGCGACCCTCATCTTTCGGTCCTCGGCAACCACCGTTTCTCCCATGTGATCGAGGGAGGCAATGAAATTCTTTCGGCGACGGTGACATGCTTGTAGATGGAAGAACTTGGTGGTGGCGTCGCCTTCGCCCAACCACAGAATGCGCGACCGTTGCCTTTGGATAGTACGTTCCAGGGAGGCAAGACCAAGACATTTGACTTTCATCTCTCGGCGCAGCAAAGCTTCCGCTTCCGAGAGGTCCCGAGCGTCTTGTGCAGCGTCTAATCGAAGCACAATTTCTCTAGCTGTCGCAAGCTGCACCCTGATGCTACCCACCCTTTTCTGGCTCCATGTCTTTAGGGCTTGGGCCGTGGCGCGCAGCAGGAAGTCCAGTGTGCGGAAAGGGTCAGCCTGCGGTCTCGGTCCCGACCAAGCCTGTGCGACCGTGTCATGGAAGCCCGGGAACTTGGGCCAGAATGCTTCAAACTTAAATCTCTTCCGGGTTTCAAAGGAAGCGTCTAGCTGTAGCAGCAACTGTGCATGGTCCGAAGAATCCGAAGAGAGTGCATGCAAGTAGGAGTTGGGAAACATGGATTCCCAGTCCACCGTGGCGAAAGCACGATCAATACGCTCAAGCGTCGGGTGATCTCTTTCGTTGGACCAGGTATATAAGCGACCAGCTAGGTGTAGTTCCTTAAGTTGGCAGTCCTCAAGCATACGTCGGAAGCGTGAAAGGATCAAGGGCACCGAGAGGGGGGGGGTGAATCCGTGTGTCAACAATTTCTCCCAAACGTACTTTAGGCGTGAAGCTAGCAAGACTAGATATGGTGATAACAAAAGCAAGCGATGCGCGCACACAATCTAGTCTATGCAACAAGCAACACCTTAGCAAGCAGTTCTACCAAGTAGTAAAGCCTAACAAGCAATTCTACCAAGTAGTAAAGAGACAACCTATCATGTAATTCTACTAGCACATAAAGGTAAATGCGGAAGCGTAAATGCTAGTATGTAAAGGAGATAGAGATAGGAATGCTCATGATTTTTCCCGTGGTCTCGGAAGGGTGGCGCCTTCCCCTACTCCACGTTGGGTCACTCCCGCCGGAGTCTCGACCCCGTCCCTCCGCTCGATGGCGATCCCTCCTAGAGCACACTTCACCCTCCGAGTGAAGTCGCGGGCACGTCCCGCCGGGCTCGATCCCGGGTACTCTTCCGGAGGTAAGGCTCCGCACGTGATGCGTGCCAAAGGGCGCTCCACTAGTGATGCTTCTTTCGCACGGGAAGCTCCAAGACCGTGTACAAACTTGTGTTAGCTTCCACAATCTCCTTGGACAGCTCAACACCAACGCCTAACCGGTCTAGGCTCGCCATAGACCAAGAGTAACAAACCGAAGTGACTCTCTCAAGCTCACACTAGCCTAGAGATCAAGTGGATGCAATTGCTACTCTCTCAAGCACTAGGATCACTCCAAATCCTTCTCAAGTGCTTCTCTCTCTTGCTCTTGGCTCCCTCTGAGTTTCCTGCACTCCAACAATGGCCAAGAGACCCCTCAAGGGGCGGGCAACCAACTATTTATAGGCTACCAACCCAAAACTAGCCGTTGCCCAAAAGTGCCCTGCGAAACTAGAGACCTACAAAGGACCGTACTGTCCGGTCTCTTCCAGACCGTATTGTCCGGTCTCTATTTCCAGGCGCATCTCCATCTTCTTCTTCATCTCCAATGAAGACCGTACTGTCCGGTCCCTAGGACCGTACCGTCCGGTCGATTGTCCGGTCTTCATTTCTTCCACTTCCAGAAACTCCATCTTCTCTGTCTGGAAATCCTCTGATGACCGTACTGTCCGGTCTCCTTGACCGTACCATACGGTCCATTGTCCGGTCTTCATTTTCTCAGCATCCCGAGACTTCACTTCTCTGTCTGGATCTTCAATGAAGACCGTACCATACGGTCCCTAGGACCGTACTGTCCGGTCTCTACCGGATAAGCTGAAAACTTGATCCACTCTTGATCCTTGCTTCCAACTTCTTCATCCTTGGTTCCTCTTCTTCTCTTCAGCCACCCTAGCCCTCGAGAGACTCACTATGCATCCATATGATCTCTAACCTAGTGTGCGCTAAGAGAACCAATTCGATCCCTCTTGATAGTCCGGTTTTTCCTATGGACTCAAGCTAACATCTAACCAAGCAACACTCGCTTGGATCTAGCATGTCCTTAGCCTTGATCCACATCTTCTCTCCGCGACTCCATCAAGTTCTCGATCCGAATTGTCGAGGCAACCAATCACCAAGTCGTCGATAGATAGAGTATGTGAGACGACGCTTCATTGACATGACCATTTGAATATCCTACAAGGAAATGTTAGTCACATCAATATGGTCACTCAATCACCAAAACATTCATACCTTTGGGGTTTCCGAACTCCAATGGTCATGAAGCTTACAAAGCGACCCATGGCTCTTCTGTTAAGAATATGGTTGTTTTTGTCTTGGTCCAAATAAATTTGATTGAAGTCTCCACATAAGAGCCATGCTCCGGATGTGCTGCGCTTGATGTCACGCAGCTCCTGTAAGAATTCTGGTTTGTCCCCATCCCTTGTTGGACCATAGACCGAGGTTATAGTCCACGGGTCATCCTGGGCAGCGTTTTTAAGTTTCAAAGACAGAGAGTATTTGTGCGACCGTATGTTAGTTCCCTGCCAGATATCTGTGCGCCAAGCAATAAGAATACCACCACTGGAACCAACAGCAGGCAAGAAGCAATACGCAAACGAAGAGCCTAACATATCAAGGACCAAACGGTCTGAGATTACAGCCATTTTAGTTTCCTGGAGACACACGACCGAGGCGTGCTCTGCCTCTACTGCTAGACGAATTACATCGCGACGCGCCCTGGAATTCATTCCACGGACGTTCCAGATGAACAAGTTATGAAAATCCATAAAAACAAATAGGCGACCAACACTTGCTGAGGCGGATGCCGCCTTCCTACTCCTCGTCACCACCTACCGTTGGGTTCTGTGAGAACAGTGCGCGCAGCGCCTCAACTTGTTCGTCAGAGAGACCGTTGGCGAGGAGCTCCTGGTACTGGGTGAAGTCGTCCGCAGTCGGAGGTGCTTCGGCTGCTCCCGTGATCTGAAGCTGGCGCATCATGTTGTTTTGCGCGACGGCCGTAACGCCCGCGCGCGCACGGCGCTTCGCATCAAGGCGCCCACTGCGTCGGGGAAGCGTGTGGATTGCCGGCCGCCGAAGTGCCTGGTGTGGTCGAGGCGCGGCCGGGAGGACCGGGTCGGGGACCGGCCGGGAGACGGAGCTGATGAAGCGATGAACGACATTGGGATCGAGAGGCGATCCAATTGGCCGCGGGGAAGGGGCGCAGGGTCCAGGGAGCTCCTGCACCAGCACGTCGAACAGCTCCATCGCGTCGGTCGTAGGAGGCGGGGGTCCTCGCGACAAGGTGACGCTGCCGGCGCCGTACGGCGTCGCCGCCGCGATGCCGACCGGGGAAGGGATGAGGTCGGGACCCAAGTCGAAGTGGACGGGCTCGAGTGAATGTCTGCAGCTTGATGTCGAGGCTGGGGCCTTCTTGTTCTGGCGCGGGCCTGTTGCTGGGGAGAGGGCGGTGGAAAGCCTGGCCCAAGCTTGGTGTAGCGGAACGAGCGAGCCGGAGCCCGCGGCACGAGGCCCACCCGTGGAAGGCTCCAGCAGGGGTGGAGGGTGGGCGGTCATCCCCCCGATTGCTTGAGTGCCATGTAGCCAACCTTCTCGAAGCCTCCAGCAGGAACGAGGCCCCATGTTCAAACACCATTGGATCCCTTTCCACCGAACGGACAGGCATGGGTGAGAGACCGAATCTCTTTTGCAAGATGGGGTCCTCAAGCAAGATTGGGACGACCGGATGATTGCCTCCTTGGATGGTAGCGACCTGGGCAGCAGAATCTGCCAAAACAACGTTGGTGGAGTCCCCCACCCTGCCGCTTCCGGAGGCTTCCGCAGTTGTCTGTAGTGCGGAACGCGACAGCGTGCGGCGCGGAAGAAGGGGGGACAACTGTTCCCGTCCTTGTGGCAGCTCAGGATCTTGAGCTGCTTTCGGAAAGGAGGCAGCTTCACTTTCTGCTTTTTCAGCGACGGCACGCGACCCGACCGAGGAGGCACAGGACGCGGGCCCATCACGGGCTACCGAAGGAGCTGGATCGACGGGCCCACCCACGCCCAGGGGTGGTGTGGTGGGATCCGGGCCTTGCAATGCACGCCGGAAAAAGGTGTGGCGGCGCCAGAGCTCGCCGCCGGCCACCGCCAGCGACTCCAACGGTAAGAAGTCAGCGACCGGCTGCAGCGGAGGCGCCTGGCCACCAGACCGAGAGCTCGAGCGCAGAGCTGGCCAGGACCCATCACGGCGACCTGGCGCGAAGTCGAAGGGGAGGCGGCGAACGTCAGGCCGCCCACCACCAGGGCCGCCACCGCCGCCCCCACCGTTGCCACCTCCGCCGCCGCCACCCGGACCACCGGGGCCACCACCGTGACCATCCGACGGGGCCGAGGGGGCCGGCGGGACTTCCTGTACCTCGAGGATGTGGACGAGTACCCTGTAGCGGAGAGATCGATCATCGAACAGCGCCCCCTCTCCAGACGCCGCCGGCTCGGGAACGATGAGGATCTTCTCGTGGGGGATGAAATCCGGATGAACACAGCGGGCTAAGACCCTGAAACCCGAGAGATCAGACCTGTTGGCCGTGCCCGGCGCAATGGCGATGATCTCGCATGATGAGGCGACGATGGACTGGGCAATCTCTGGAACCCAGCAGTGGAGCGGAAGATTCTCGAGCTCCAGAACGACCCGGTAGCCAGACGACGCGGCCACCGCCCTTGACTGGCGGCGCCACCGGCGGAAGCAGAGGCGGATGAGGGCACGGGCGGCGGTGGCGCGTGGAGAACCCGATCCCGGAGAGCGCCGTCCTTGAACAGGAAGAGGAACTCGACCGGGCCGTGGTGGTGGATGGAGAACATGTCGGCCGGAATCTGGTAATCTTCTTCGATGTGTAGCCGGGCTTGCCGTAGTGAGACGCGAGGGCGCGTTCCACCCACCACGGCGAGCAGAGCGTCGTTGAGGACCCGCTCATTGTCGTTGATTGTCGCCGAGCGCGACACCACCACCAGCTCGACAGACGGCCGCCGCTCTGGCGCACCAGGCTGGGGTGGCTGCTGAGAGCGGTGAGCTTGGGGCTCAGGCGGCGTTGGGCGCGGCGCTGGAGCCTGACGCGGCGTGGGGGCCTGACGCGGCGCGTGGCGAGGGAGAGTGCGCGGGCTCACCGGCGGCGACGACGGAGGGCTCGGCGTCGGTGAACCGCGGTGCGACCCGGTCCCCGCGCTGAGGCTTGAGTGGTCGGAAGGGGGCGACTCCGGCGGCCCTGGGGAAGGCGGCCGACGTGGCGCGATGATGAAGTTGGGCGGCGGCGGAGGAAAGCGACGTGATGGTGGCGACGAAGCGCGACCGCTGGTGCCGTGCCGAAGGCGCAGAGGCGGGGGTGGTGGTGGTTGCCGCGCCTCAGCGCCACCCGGTGGTGAGCGGGGCCGCTTGCAGTTGCGTGCTTGGTGGCCCTCGCGGTGGCAGCGGAGGCAGCGGGACTTGTTCCGGCACTCGCTGGCGACATGGTTCGGGCTGAAGCAGTTGAAGCAGAGTCCGACCAGGTCCGCCGGCACCGGCCTGGAGCCTTGCGGCTGCGGAGGCGGGGGAGGCGGGGCCAGCTCCACTCGGCGCCAGATCTGCCGCCGGGAGACGGTCTGCCAGCCATCAGCGTCGGGGGCCGGAGGTTGGCGACGCAGAGGCGGCGGCCGAGGACGAGCGACCTGCAGCTGACGAGGTGGGGAGGGCCCGGAGCTTGGTGGAGGCGTGGCGCGCCTAGCGACCGACTTGAGGCGGGGCTTGGAAGGAGCGACCTCTGCGACCACGAGCGAGGAAGGGCCGGCCGCGGCGACCGGTGACGGCGGGTCCGAGTCCGCTGCCAGCGCATCTCCCAGCACATCTCGGAACGACCGCGCGAGCTCGAGGAAGCATGCGGGTGGGTGGAGGTGGAAGACGAGGTCGAGGCAGAAGAGGCGTCGTCGTCATCGTGGATGTCCCGCAGCGACGGAATGGAGAGATTCGCCTCCTCGTCTCCGGTGGTGGCCGCCGAAGGAGCCGGAGCTGGGGTGAAGGGAGGCGCGTCCGGGGAGAGCGGCGTCTCCTTGGGAGGGGGCGAGGCCATGGCGGTCGCGCGGAGGAGGGGACGGGACGGCGAGGAGCCGGCGGGCGGTGGGGAGGGGGAGGAGAGGCTAGCAGGAGGAGCTACAGTGCAGAGCGCAAGGAGCGCCTTCTGGGGTCATCTTGTTCCATTCCTATTTATTTCACCTAAACTGTAAGAGAATACCGCTCAGCTAAAAAAAAAACTAGTGTTGAGATGTGGTTGTGTGGTCGCATGATCCGTGTTAGTGAATTTGTTGACCTGACAAGTTATTGTTGACTGTTAAATCACCTTAAAATTGGGTGTCAAATGGATGAAAGACAAATACTGGGATGAAGATCTCCCGTGAGTACCCTGGTCAGCCACATACTACATCGACAAGTCGTCAGTACCCTGGTCACTGGCTTGGTTATTTGCGTGAAGATACTACATACCACGCCATGGCCCGGCACGATCATCCTGTTACATTTCGCGTGGTAGAGTATACCGTGTGTTCGTTAACCCTTGAATCTTGATCACACCTGATGATGATCTGTCAAAGCCGCCATCAACCTTTGTCCCATCCTAAAACATCGAGATTCGTTTGCCCCGTACGTGCTGCCGGAGCGAGCGCGGTGGAGTCGACACTTGGGCGACTGGATCAAGCAAACGATTCAAGGCCGGCGTAGTTCAGTCGCGTCAACCTCCTGCATGATGTGCCGTGCGGGCGGGCAGGAAAGAAAACAGTGGGGTAGAGTGTTCGTCGACCCGGCAGTAGTGCTTCCCTGGCACCTTCACCAAACCCTCTTCCATCCACGACAAAATTAAAAGCCAACCTTCTAATCTTGGAATTATTTTTAATTCAATGGTCGAACTGGTTAGTGGTTAGTTCAGTTTTAATCAATTCTGGACAAAGAAAGAAACGTTTAGTTAAACCAAACATCACCGCGCACTAGTGCCCAGAAACTAAACGATTATCAGCATGCTGCTAGCGTTCTGCTCTGCAGCTCGCCGTGACGCGAGACGCCGATATACCGACCGCTCCGCTTCGCTTCGCCCCATCTCATAGGTGTCGGGGAGGAAAGATCACTCCAACTGCTCCGCTCCGCGTGACTATCGATCGCCGTGCAAAGGCAGCGCGCGCACTGACAACCGCCCGTACGCACGCGTGCCCGAATCGTGAACAGCGACGGCGTCGCCCTCGGTCACCAACCCAGCAGAGAAAGAGCGAAACTTTTGCTTGCTTGGTTGGTCCTGAGCAGCACGGGTATACTTCAACGAAAGGCGGAAGTGGAACATCATGCGAGTGTGCGAGGCCAATAAATCCATTAGGTGCCGCCTCGCAACGTCACTGGTGAAAGCGTGACGATTTTCCTAGTCTGACGGCGACAACAGTTGAAAGGATAGTTTTGACGAAGCTACAGTGCTGCTACGCGTAACGTGTACAAAGGCTTGTGCTGACAGACGGACCAAGATGACCAGCCTGTTGGTCCTGCATCCGAAGCGGACGTAGTCGTCCAGTTTTTTTCGTGGAACGAGTCCGGCCTGCATCAGTTTTGCAATTACGCTGTGCGGAACGACTCGACGCCGGACGGAACGGTCTCGCAACGCAAAGCAAACAGCTTGGGCAGCTTCGGGTTTTGGATCGGATGTTTCCGGATGGTTGGCTTCGTCTTGCAAACCAAACAAGCTGGAACGTATTGGCCTGATTATGCAGGGCCGCGTTCTCTGAAACCAGCCCGTCCAGCCTTTTAATTAAGGCCCGAGTCTCGCGTGGCCTAGGCCCAACAAAATGCAGAAAATTCAGGGCTCGTAAAAATGGCCGAACATCAGGTTTTGCAGTTCCCCTGGAAGTTCAGCAATTCACATGGAAATTGGTAAATCTCAAAAAAAAAAAAAAAACAAACATGGAAATTGGTAACAGTCAGCTTAACAAACAATTCAACCGCGAAATAAACAAAGGTTCCTTCTTTCTTTTTTGCGAGGGACAAAGGTTCCTTCTTTGAAACCGGCTTATTAAGGACTGGTTCGTGCTCTACGCCTAAAAATGGCCAAGCATCAGGTTCTACGATAAAATCTCTACAACTAATGAAACGCGATGAGGTCGTCCGCCCACCCTAATCGCGTTTTAACCTCTTAATCCGCGCACACGTCTCGTGGGCCGTCCGATGCAGATCAAAAGACCGGTGCGTTTCCACACGCTTCTCCAAACCCCGCACGTTCCCGCACTCGTCGCTCGCACCGCCAAACCGCTGATGGCGGTTGCTGCCGGGACCGCACGCCATCGTCACTGGGAGCTATGGGCCGTCGTCTGCAGGATCCATGCACCGCCGTCGTCGCCAGGAGTCGCAGGTCGCCGTCACATGAAGCCTTGTCGCTTGCGCCGCCACACTGCAGATGGTTGTCGTGGCCGGGAACCGCGTGCATGCCGCCGTCACTGGGAGCCACATCCACAGGCCGCCATATCCAGGATCCGCGCGCCACCGTAGTCGCCAGGAGTCGCGGGCTTCCGTCTTCTCCAATCCTGCCTCGCGCCCTCATGGCCCGTCTTCTCCAGTCCAAGGCCGGCAGCAATCCGGCCATGCCCGCGGTCCGCTGCCGCAACAGCCAACAAGCTGTTGCAGGAGCCAGCACCCATCAGGAAGCAGCTGCTATAGGAGCTGTCGATGCGAGCATCACCCAGATCTCCATCCAGATTCACGATCCTCAAGGCCTCTCTCTCCTCCAGTAAGGTCAACCACCACAATCACGCACCATCCTTCTGTGTCGCTGGTGCCGTCGGCCTGAGTCCGCCGTGACCAGGCCTCTCAAGGTCAGGGTCGCGCTCTCCGGTGGACAGGCCTCGGATATCTTTGGTGAGTGTTGCATGTTTTCCTTCGTGATCTGTTCATGCAAAGGTTCGATTATGCTATTAGAAACAAATTCGAGTTGGTGCTATGTTTCGATGGATGCATCCTATAACTTTCTCAAGTATGGTTTGCGTTCCTGCCTGTGATCCGGCCAATTGCGGATTTGCTTCAGTGGTCTGATCTCTATATCCATTTTTATACAACCAGCGACCTAGGTGTTGTGAACATTGGGCAGCAATGCATTTTAATTTCACTTGGGAGTAAGACATATGACCAGATTGAGTAGATTGTAGGATTATGACATTTTAATTTCACTCGGAAAGATGGGTTCATTTTTCGTCTCAAGAACCAGTTTGCAGCCATTACCTGTAATGGAGTCATTTCACATTATTCTTTTTTGTGTTATGGCAAATGATAATAATGATTCTATTTGAATGCCTCCTGTTGTTGCACATTCAGTGTTTTGCCAAATTTGTTGAGGGCACGGATACAATGTGTGATTTTTGCTTTGGATACTTCTGATGCACGCACCTTCATATGTTTTTTAGGTGGGGGACAATTTTATATTTGCCATTGAAGAGTATTGTAATCCTGTGTTTGCCCACTTCTGTTTCAGAGAGGATCAGGAGCATTTGCAATAGCTTGTACAAAATTATTCTAGAAGTTAACAATAATATCATTGGAAACAAAGTTGGGATCCTAAAAATATTTTTTCCTTACCACGCACATGTATTTCTTACTCCAGTTTTGAACTGATGATCTTCCCTAGAAAAGGAGTGACAGCTTTGCTTTCATTGCGATACGGTTGTTACTTGCTAAGAGGCTGTTGCAGACATTTTCAGACCAAGGTGGGCGTCCCAGTGCCGTAGGCTCCCGCGCTGGGCGGGGTCTGGGGAAGGGTGTTTAGCACGCGCAGCCTTACCCACACATTGTGCAATGTGCAGAGGCTGGGGCTCGAACCCTGGACCTTCCGGTTCCAGGCGGTTGGCTCTACCGTTGCACCAGAGCCGCCCTTCATTTTCAGACCAAGGTGACGGGTGATAAATGGTGGCATGTCAACCAGAAGAGGTTTCAGTAGGGACATGGATGAAGTGGTCGTATCAGAGACACCGGTAGCGATGGGAGTAGCGACAGCAGATGGCTGGTGCGGTTGAGTGCCCGGTATGTAGAAGAGGTTAGAGGAAGAATTCACACTATTGAGAATGGTGGCTTATGTTCATCCAATGTACAAAAGTTCAACAATTAGGTCATGATCATGTGAAATATGTTTCAATCGAACTGGTGAATCATATATGTGCTCACAATGTTCTCGGAGTATTTTATTGTGAAAGGAAAACATGTCCATCTACTCTTAACATTCATTGTGCTCAAAAACTCTTAACATTCATAATTTCATTTGCATACACTTTCTTTGTGTTTGATATGATGAGGATATTGTAATTTTGCCGCCCGTAGCAACGCACGTATAATCACCTAGTTCAGCTGAAAAGTTACACCGCAAAGTATTCAAACCTTTAATCCATTTGCCACCCATGCATTTTCCATTGATTTTTTTCGGTATACAGATACGTGGGACAGAGTGCTCCGCAAGCTCGGCGTAGAACAGCAGAAGCCAGACACAGTGTTCCACACTTGATAGGATCGTTACATAGGCAGTATAATAAGTAGAAGTAGCATCTCGTAATACGCATTATGATATGATACAGACAAAGTAAACCGCAGAAGATGCTTCACTCGCCGTAGAAGGCCTTCTCGAAGCACTGCAGGTACTCTGGCTCGAGCGCGAAGAGCACAGAGATGGGGTCCTCCTTGTCCGGCCCCTGCGTCACGTACGCGGTGCCGCTGCCGAACATCTGCGCCGGCGCGACGAACCCCGGCGGCCCCACCCGAAGTCGGCGTCGTAGATGGGCATGCCCAGCCAGCTGACCACCCACAGGTCGGACTCCGGCATGAACTGCCCGCGCGCCGCCTGGCTGCCCTTCTCCGACTCCAGCTCCAGGTAGTCGACCACGGACCGCACGAAGGCGTCGTCGACGCGGGACACGGCGCGCTTGATCCGCTCCGCCACGAACCCCAGCGGCTGCGACAGCACGTCGCCGACCTTGACGGTGACCAGGTCGCGGACGATGGCGTTGCCGAAGTAGGACGCGGGGAGCGGCGGGCGGAGGCGCTGTCGGATGTTGGCGGGCACGCGGAGCCTGGTGTCGCTGTCAGCGGGGAGGCCCCTGGCGACGCACATGGCGCGCCACAGGTGCGCCGTGACCGCGCAGTAGGTGGACGCGCCCTCGGCGCAGCGGGACCTGATGTCGGCGAGGAGCTTGGGAGGGACGGCGTAGACGCGCGTCACGAACGGGCGCGGTGCGCCGTTGAGGTAGGTCGGGGAGTAGACCGGGTGCTCGAAGGGGACGTGCGGCGGGGAGCGCGCGCGGAGGAGGGTGCGGTCGTGGAACGGCGACGCGTCGGGGGACTCCCCGCGCGACAGCGCCGTCCACGTCCGGATGAACTGGAACGCGCCCGCGCCGTCCATCGTCACGTGGTGCATGCCAGTGCCCACGGCCACGCCGCCGCACTTGAGGAACGTCACCTGCAAAGGGATTAAAAAACGCACATTACATTCATGCTTCCCTTCTTGGTTAGTAGTAGTACATTTCGTTCAGACTGACGATCTGATAAGTCACACGTCATCAAGCCCCGCATGACAACAATTTCAATTGGATGTTGAGGCGATTGGTTGATCAAGTTATTAATTTGGCAGTCACGCAAGCGGTACGACCGGACAACAAAATTCCTAGCATATTTCTCGGAGGAGCGCCGAAAGGCCATAGGAATGCAAACGCAGCCGCCTAGTTTTCAATTGAACCTTTCTCTAAGCCTCTTATGTCATGCAGAACCCATGCCCTTAAGCCGCACCATTAGCTTATAACCATGAGGCAAGCAAGACAACGACGGCAACACTCTCTGTCCAGATCGTCAACGAAGGCGAAGTAAGCCGTATCAAATTGTCTCTCATAACATCTTAACAGTGTTCTAAATAGCCCGCTATAGCTACCGCTATAGTCCGCTATAGTCTCTGGAATAAGAAAGGGCTAAGCTATTCCTCATTTAGCGCTAAGCTTCATAGCCCGCTATAGCCACCGCTATAGCCGGCTAAATCCACTAAATTAAGGTGATTTAGCCGGCTAAATGGTGGTGTGATGAAGGCATGAAGCTTTTGATAAGGTTTGAAACTTTTAAAGGTGATTTACTCGGTTAAATCAAGATGTTTAAAACTTTCAATGATGATGTAATGAAAGCATGAAGCCCGATACTTATTTTAGTCCATGAAAATTTCATGGTTCCATGTTCTTATGTCTAATTATTCATTAATTTTTAATGAAACTGTGAAACCGCTAAATGAGTTTAGCTGTGGCTATAGCCCGCTATAGCCTTTCTTAGCCTTTACGGACATCAACCGCTAAAGGCCTTAGCCCGCAATTTAGAACACTGCGTCTGAAGATAAAAAAGTCCGCCCGATCGCTCGCATCACAAATTCACGACGACAGCAACTGCCAGGACCTACTTGCAATGCAGTTAAAAAAAAAAAAAAGGACCTACTTGCAATGTAGCAGTGCAAGTAGATACTGTAGGAGTACTATATATTTTACAGTTTTCAGGCAGCTATCACGGGCGTGCTGAACTATATATCTCCGTTGGCTCAAGATCAACTGCCGTGCGGCGAGAAGATCTTTCTTCCGGGCACGCACGCGCATCCTGATCCGGGTAGCATGGCCCAGGTGCGCGCTAACTAAAGCGAGCGAGGCGACCGGTCGCGATCGAACAAGCCAAGAGATAAGCCGAGGAGGAAGAGGAGTGGCGGGGCACCACTCGCTGATGTGGATGATTGAGTCAGGCCAAAAGGCAACAGCAAACGCACTGGTTTGTTTACACATGCATCCACGGATGCTGTGATGTGAACAGATCAGGGGGAGACGGGCAATATCACGAAATGGACGTCCGGTAACAAGAGCTCAGCTCGCGGGGGATCGAAGGGCCAGCCCTTATCATCACTGGTCCCGACTTGGGTCTGTGTGAAGTTCCGTATCAGAAATTTCAGCTATCAGTTACTACGCCAAAGCCTTCTCAATCTCAACCAATCAGCGGGGAATCTTCTTGGATCAACTTGCTGTCTATTTCAGCCTAAGAGGGAAATTTTTATCTTTAGGTCATATAATGTCGGGACATGCAGCAATGTGTACTATAGGCTTGCTTTCGGTGCACGAGAAAATTGTAAAGTTAGCACTGTACTATCTTCAGCCTAAGCAGTGTCTGATCACAGAGAAAAAGTCCGGTAGGGATGCGGCTGGCGCGAACCTTGAACGATCCGCTCCGCCGCGCAGCTATTTCACTGTCCCCGTGCGTGGCCGGGCGCGTTGGAGCGCTAGACAACACACGAAGTGCTGTCAAGGTCATTCTCTGCCGAACAGATCCGATGCACTAGCCGATTTCTTCTGTAATGCAAGTAGTTACTGTCCTCAGTTAACAGGTGGTTACACCGGTCGGACCGCAATTTAGTGAACCGTAGTGGGCAGTGAAATACTAAGTAATCTAGAGACAGTGTGATCTCCTTTTAGTCCCATCGTTTTCGGATTGGATGCTAAGCCAACTGCTCCTTTTAATGCTAATAACGCAACTACTGATGGTGCAAGAAATAGTCTATAGAGCATGGCAGGTTAGGGCAGGGGACAAGCACCCCTGTTTTCGATCCAGACCTATCTAGTAAGTCAACCGCTCTTTATAATAACATGCCTATACTTAGGATGACACCACGTTAAAATACTCCTTCTGGTTCCTAACTAACAGCTGTTGCTGATAATAATAAGTATAGGTAGGTTCACCTTCGTCCTGTCCTGGGCCACGAACTCATCCCGCATACCCCGCCTATCATTGGGATCATGCTACTCCTCACTAGGCTTAGGATGGAGAAGGCGAGAAGCCATGCCATGTGTTTGGCTTGTTTTGACTTGCGACAAAGCTTGTACACCTCTTATCGAGTTAAGGAACTTAACAGAAGGTTACTGCCGCCGAAAGCCGTGTGCTTGTGCGTCGCACGCGGACTCTGGTGTTCGGCCACAGTTATGAAACTATCGCAATCCTCCCCATAAGAGCTGTTGCCGGAAGCATCCAGCGAGTTGGGACCCGTCGAAAATGACGGGATTGCTATCTGTCGACAGGTTCCTGAACTTGGCTGGCATGACGCGCGCCACCGCGCCAGCCGGCCGCCCGGTGGTGACCAGTCCGGACGAGGCTGAAGAGGAGCCTGACTGACGTGTTCCCCGTACGAAAGCTATGCTAATTTGGTTTTGCAGCCACAATCTTGGCGTGATTTGAGTCGTTGATTGATTCGGCTGGTGGATGGGATAACACCGAACCTGTCACGAACCGTCGACCGCCGGAGGCGTGGGCTCGCGGCATACGCGGCGCGCTTGTTTCCTGCGACGCCCAAGGGCCAACAACAGTGACGTGAACAGGAACTGCGACGACCTGCTGAGGTATCGAAGGACTGGACGAAACGGACAGGGGCATGGGATGGGATGGATCGAAGGGTAGATGGAGACTAGTAGCTTTGTTCTGTGCGATCGGGCACTTTCAACTTTTCAAGAACACGATCAAAGTTCTCTGAACAAATCTATGTTGCCGGAGTGGACTACGCAAATCTACCGCCGGTCGACACGTATTTATACGGGTTAAAGTGGCGTCCGGGCCATATATAGGGGCTTAAACAAGCGTCCCGGCGGGGGGACCCCGTCTCACCAGCGTGTCCATTAATAGCGCCCGCTGTCACGGTGGGCCCTAGCGCAGCGGGTCCACAAACCAGTGGGAGGAGTACGGGTAACATACAGCTCGATGTTGTAGTAGTACGACCCCGATTTTTCTGAACTTTCCACCGACGTGCCGCGCGCAACGGAGGCGGTCCGTCCGGGATGATAATTGACCGACCGGATGAAAGTAGCGGTAAAACTGTAATACTAAGAAGCCAGGCGAGCGAGCGCACCTGGACCATGGCGAGCACGCAGGGCGGCTCGCCGGACTCGGCGAAGGGGACGAGCAGGCGGCGCGCCTCGGGGGACGGCTCGAAGTCCCGGAACACCTCGTCGCCGGTGAAGTCGGCGCGCGCCACCGCGAACAGCGCGCCCTCGCCGGTGCAGTCGATCTCGATCCGGCCGCCCGGCCCCGTCGCCAGGCGCCCCGCCAGCGGGTAGAACGGCACCAGCGCGCGCGCCAGCGCCTCCCGCAGCCGCGCCGGCTCGAAGAAGGGCGGCGACCCGGCCTCGGCGGCGCCGTCGCCGGAGGGGTCGGGCCGCGGGTAGTAGTAGACCAGCGGCGTGTGGGTCTTGGGCACGGCGAGGTCCAGGTTGGACAGCCACAGCGTGCGCCGCGGCGTCGCCTCGGCCGGCGCCACCAGCGTCGTCTCCACCACCTCCACCTTCATCTTTGTCCCTCCTCTGCTCCTCTGTTCTACTACCTCCCTCTCTGTCTCTAGCTCTGCTTCTCGATCTGTGATGGATGAGGAGCAGCGTGGTGAGAGTGAGGGTTTATAAAGAGTGTGGAGAGGGGGAGGGAGTAATAATAATAAAAGCTCGGCGGGGACTTTTTCACTGGCTGCGGCGTTGTTTTGATGGATCGGTGGTGAATCCGACGGCTCTGGCTAACCGCCGCCACGTGCGACGGCAGGAGGAGCAAAAAAATGTATTTCGTCGGTGATTTAAATCTGATCCGTCTCGCCGGACGGTGACCCGTCGCCCGCCGAGCGCTCAGAGCGCGGTGTTGCGGGGCTACTCCTACATAAACAATGCTCCGGAATGGAAGATCTGGGACGTGCTTGTCGCGAGCGGCAGGCAGCACGCACACACAGAGCTTGCGTGTAACCTCTGTCCGGACCAAAGCGATCCGAGTCTCTGTCTCCTCGGGGCTTTTCCGTTCCTTCCATGCGGCTTCCTGCCGTGCTGCCTGGATTTGATTTTGCGTCTCCTTTCGGGGCACGAATGGATTTTGCGTCGTGCGCGGTGGTGGATCATGTTGCGAGGATTAGGATTGGATTGTTGTTTCTCCATTTTTCAATGCAGTCTTGGACCGATCCTACCCGCAGCTGCCGGTTTTTTCCGCTCTGCGCACGTGAAAGTTAGCTGATATTGTCCTGGCTTTGAAAAAGGATGACGGAGCTGGGGCCTGTAACGGGTACGGCGTCCTGGCCCCCGCACCGGCGTGTCCCACCCAGCTCGCCGTGCTCCGGATCGATCGCCTCGCCGGGTACTCGTGATCGGCTTCAAGGAAGCGTCGCGCGGTCATCGCTGCATCAGCAGCAAGCACCCATGAGGCTCAGCAGAGCATCGCCCTGCGACTCTACTTCCCACCTAGATGTCGCTTCATTCAAGAACCGTGCTCGAAGTTGAAAAGTTTCGGGTATCGCTCAACATTTCCGTCACTGATGTACGGGACAGTTCACCTTACCTGCGGCTAAGCTAAATGATGATTGATCAGATGGCATCCTCCCTTGCACTAAGCAACTTGTGGTTGTCAAAACGTTTTCTCCAGGTATTCAAGCATCGGCATCATGCCATCCTCGCTCGATATGCCGGACACCGTTCTCGCCCAGTTTGAGGAACACTTGTGGAAATTGTCAACCATCGCCTTTCCCATCACTCGAAGTACTCTTGAACTTGAGTAGAGTGTAATGTGGACGCAGCAAAGAAGGGAAAAGGAGGTTCAATGGTTCATAATCAAGAAATCAAGGTCCGAGTGCGCCGTACCCTGCCCCCGTGTTTTCGTTTCACGATTGTTTCAGTCAGGGAAGAAAATCACTGTACTCTGTTATTAACAAAAAGGATGTTAATACTTATGCATGGTCGATCAAAAGCCGTGCAAAAACAAAATTGGTAGGAAACAAAGCGGATTTTAATGATATGCACCACTCTGAGCAGATGTGATTTCACTCCAATTGATACATTGAAAATGACATCAGACATCACTGAATAACAGAGCATGATCAGTAGCCAGAAGATTTTGCATGCGAATCTCTCATATTTCCTTTTCCACAATCCCTTCCAAACTTGGCGGGGCCGTCTGACTAGACTTACTCACTAGATTAATGTTTGGTTCTCGTTGCGTGCCGATCCGGTCGTCTCGACCAGTCCTGTAGACGATGGAGGACCATCCTAATAATTCTTAATATGGAGCATCAGTGCTCATGCAACATGCTTATATCAGTTTATACTTTTCGGCTGCTGTTGCAAAAGTGATAAGATACACAGGACTTTAGTTTTATCGAAAACACTTATACTACATTTGCTTCTTCATATTCTCGAGTCCACAAAGTATTTGGAGTTTGGACTTTGGACAGATGAGCATATCAGGCTGCTAAAGTATTGCTTGGGATTGGCCGGTTGCACGGTCGCTTTATGCTAGTAAACGATCCACAAGTCACAGAATATTCGATCAAATTTCTAATGCCGCATGCCCCATTGTTAATTGAAGCTAAAAGCATCCATTCATGTAGCCGCTGTCAGTTAAATATGCCATCTTTTTTTTCACAAAAAAAAATCCATCTTTTATCCACTTGGTCTATCGTGGACAGGTCATCTGATCAATTCTGTTTGTTCCAGCATTTGAATAGCACCACTCCTTATGTGAAGAAGTCAACCTTGTTTCTGAAAATTCAGCTATGTTTCCTAACATATACTCCTGAACTTCTGCCGATGATCGAAAACCTTGGAACCAAGAGGAATTTCGCAGGAGATCCGAATTCCGGTGCCCTGGTGTCACTGGAGTCTGGAACAGCAGCGCGTCATCTGGGATTGTCTCGAGCTGACGAGCGAGAGCGGGAAAACCGACCTGCAGAACGGAAATGTCGCAGCACACACCGACGGAAAACGTTTGAGTTAATTACTAGCTCGTGACTCTTAACTCCATCCACATGTCAATTGTCACAGGATATTCGATCGAGTTGCGATTGCTGCAAGCGCCATTGTTAATTGAAGCTGGAAGCATCGATTCATGCATGTATGTACAGCAGCCACTGTCAGTTAAATACGCCGTCTTTATCCAGCTTGTCGTGGCCCGTGTACCTCGCACGCTTTGTTTTTGACCGGGCTATCGTGGAGAGGTCATCTGCTCAATTTTGTTTGCTGTGGAATTTTGGATAGTGGCAGGCCTTTGGCGAAGAAGTCAAACCTGGTTTTTAAATTCGGCTATGTTAATTAACTTGTGCAGGTGATCGGAAAACCGGAGAACGTCCGTCACTGCCTCTGGAACCGTCGATTCCAAGAGGAAATTTCGGAAGTCCAGTGAGTGCCCTGGAGTACGTGGTACACCAATACTAGCAGCGCGTCTTCCAGGGCGTCTGGAGCTGACCACCGTTCGGATCCACGAAATTCAAAGCAGTCAAGCCTTACGAGCAGGGGCGGTGCGCCACAGCCGCCCGTGCAGCCGTGCTAGCTACGACCAGCAACAGCAGCAGCGAATGACCGGTGGTGGCACGCGCGATAAATCTTCGTGCCCTGCCCGTGCCATAACGCCGCGGCCGTGGAAACGAACGAGAGCCCGTGCGCGTCGCCGTCGCACGGGAGGTCTCGATACGGTGGGAAGTCCGGCGTGGGCAGCTTGACCAGCGGGCTTTTCTGCGGGGGTTTGGCACGTGCCGCGAACGAAGCGTGGACGGGACGATGCGTCCGGTATCCGCCACACTCCCCGGTCAGCTATCCGCGCGGCTGCCGGGCGTCGGGAGCAGAGCGGCGCCGTCGCCCGTCGGCACCCGCGCGCGCGCGCCATTTTGTGGCGTCTCGTGCTGCTTGGGAGTCGGGTCATCGAGCGCCACGCCCCCGCCATTGAAGCTTGAGCTCCGCGCTCGTTTTCAGACAGTTCCGTCGTCTACGACGGTGTACTTGGGTTACGTCGTTGTCTTTGCAACGGATACAGAGCACGCACGACCGCGCGCGGCCGGTCTCCTTCGGTTCCGGTCCGGTTCTGACTTGCCCAGCCTTTACGTCGCGACCAGGGAACCCCGACGCACACGAGGGAAACGCGCGCGCTTGACTGCCAGGTCTTGACTCGTCGGTACTGCCCTGCTCCGGTGCTTACGCGAGCAACTTGCCGGCGTTGCCACCGTGCTAGCTTTACCGAGAAGTCGACCAGATCAGGAACGCTGTGATTCTGAGAAGGCAGTGACTGCCGCTGCGCTCGGCGCCCATGATCCAAAAGCAGCTCTTCGAACGAAACGGGTCCGAGTGGGATTGAAGCTCGCGCGTTGGATTGTTCTCGCTGTAAGTTGAGAGGATCGACATTAACCCATTATTAATATTGAGCCACGAGAATCCTCTCCCGTTCAAAGGCTTTGTTCGAATGTTTTCCATCGTGGAGTGTATGGGTTGAGCAAAAATATATAGCTACCATTGGTGGTTCATTTTCAGTTATTCACTGATGAAAGTTTTTGTTTCTTTTTTTATTAAACATCTGATGAAAGTTTTGGTGGACCTCTATCTAGCCTCTTTCATTCCCCTGTCGAAAGGGTCATCCGTCAAAATTGCAGCCCAGAAATTGAGCCCTTTGCGTTCTGTCCAATAGCCCAAATTCGTTCGTCTACGTGGGCTCCGATGCAGTGGCCGCACCGCGCAGCCATGCATCGAGTGATTCGAGTCCGATTTGGCTCAAAGAAAAAAAAAGCATCGAATCCGCTTCCAGTTTTCTCTGATCCGAATCGGGGAGAACGTACAAGAGCCAATTTATAGCCCAGGTGGTGCATGTATGCCGCCGCGGTGTCTCCAACCGAAGTTGTCGATCTCGGCTGGACGGCCATGGTGGTGGAGACCAGAATCCGTTGCCGCGTGAACGAGTTTCTAGTGAAGGGCGACCAAGGTTCCGATCAGCGGGAGAAGGGGCCCTCTTACCTGCGCTTCACCTGCAAAGTAACCGTGCAACATGCGGTTCGGCGGCTCGGCGGCGGGGGCCTCGCCGAGCCCGATCGCTCCAAGCCTCCAACGACGTCCGAATGCAAGTCGAAGCACCGTGTCGACCACCTCGACGCCTTCCTCGACTATGACCGGACGCGGGACATCGCTTGGCGCGCGTTCAACAAGCTGCCGGGGCTGCGCGGCCTCGACCTCGCGCCCAGCAACTGGCACGAGTTCACGCCGAGCATCATCACCGCCAGCATCGTTCAGCTAGTGCGCGAGAACCACGACCGGGGCCTGTGCGAAGGCCACTACCGCTTCGAAGTGGACATGGACATCGAGGTGATGCTCGTGTTCACCGAGCCCAAGGCGTTGCTCCGCTACTGCAGCGAGGAGGTGATGCAGACCCTGGACACCGCCGCGGCGGCAAGCGACCCCTGCGGCATCTGCTTGAACGGCCTGACGTCGGGCCCGAGCAGGACGCCGCCGCTCAACCTGCCATGCGGCCACGCGTTCCACTCACATTGCATCACCAAGTGGTTCTTCAAGGGGACCGCATGCCCGATTTGCCGATACGAGCTCAGTGGCCACGCGTTCCAGTCACATTGCATCACTAATAGGCCCACACGTGTGCGTGAGGGTGAGGCCCTGCAGCAAAGTTTTGGGCCAGGCGACATGGCAGTCGAGACCAGGATCTCTTCCCGACGGAGCGAGACTAGAATGGAGGAGGGTCACGACGGGAGGGCGCCGTTGGAGGAGGGACCCTCTCACATACGCTTCATCTGCAACATCACCTTGGCGGCCGCCTCGCGACGTCTCGGTGGCGGGGGCCTCGCCCAGGTCGAGCACGCCAAGCCCGCGCGGAGATGTGAATCAACTCATCTGGTCGACGACCCGTCGTCCTTCCTCGACTACAACTGGACGCGGGAAGCCGTCCGGCGCGAGCTCGTCGGGCTCATCGATGTGCAGCGTCTGCGTGGCCTCGACCACTCACCCAGCAACTGGACCACATTATTCCCGCCCGACACCGTTGCCACCAGCATCCTCCAGATCGTGCAGGCGAACGACGACCAGGGTCTGTGCGGAGGCCACTACCGCTTCCAAGTGGACATGGACATCGAGGTGATGATCGTGTACAACGAGCCCAAGATTTTGCTCCGCTACTGCAGCGGAGCGGTAATGCAGACCCTGGACACCACCGACGGGACATGCGACCCCTGCGGGATCTGCCTTGACGGCCTGACAGAACCGAGCAAAACGCCACCGCTGAACCTACCATGCGGCCACGCGTTCCACGCGCATTGCATTCGCAAGTGGTTCTTCAAGGGGACGGTCTGCCCGATGTGCCGATACGACCTCAGGGGCCTCTTCGGCGCACCATGGGCAAAGAGATTTACAGTGACATGATGACATGTCTCTGGTTTTTTAGCTGCTCCTGCAAACCGTGTCGATCGATATTCCTGTTCCCTGATGTATCATGAGTGTAAATCTTTCGCTTCTCTCAACCTTCTCAGTTCTCAAACCCTATACAACTGTTTTGTGTAACTAGTTAGAGGAGTTATACAGTGTACAATGTCACCAATATATATTAGTACATTAATCGGAGAACATATAAAGAAAAAAATTAGTCACCGCTGCCGTTATAAAAATAGACAAAAATGTCACATGTTTTAAAAACAGCCTATTATAAAAACAAATATGTTCAAAACAAATTTGTTCAAAATACTCCACATGCGTTTTAAAAATTACCCGCCACGACCGCTACAAAAAATAATCCAAAATACCTATATGTAATAAGTATATAAATTATGCACTACTATCGTTACGAAAACAACCAGCTGAAAATAATAATAACAGAAAAAATAGTGATCATAAGACAATAAAAAAATAATGAGCCAGTTAATACTAGTCGCGCAAATGATAAAACGGCGACAAGAAATCGGTGACGGCATAAGGGAAACATTGGTGGCGACATAGGGCGTTTACCAGATCTTAACACAGGGTGGTGGCATGATAAGTTCGTCGGAGGGGTTTCGCGGTGCAGGGATGTAACATCCCGGTCTCCTAGGCCGTCATTTTTGAGAAAAATCAACTCATCATTAACATAAGCTACGAAAGATTTAGATGAAAAGTTTCCAAACAGAATAATGAATTAACTCAATTTGGATTTCATAAATATTTTGCTGTGGTTTGAATTGAGATGCTTTTATTTGGAATTTCAAATATTTGGAGTTGATTTTCATATTTGAATTTTATAATTGAATTATTTCTGGAATTTTTAAACTCATGCATATAATGCATTTCATGTTGCACAGAATTATGTTTGAATTTTCTAGGGAAACTGGTTTAGACAAAAATTCCCCAAATTCACCATAGGTCGTAATCACGGAAACTTAATTTCTGTGAATTTTTCAGAATTTTAGAGCACGTTTGCTTTGGGAGAAAAATAGTAGAAGCTTTCTACCGTTATAGAAATAGAAAACTCTTTAATTCATCATGGGCTTCATCCCGAGGTCGGCCCATTTAGAAAATAAAAGAAATGAGAAAAGGAAAAGAAACTTACCTGTTCGGCCCGCTCGTCACCACCTCGGCCCAATCCAGCTCGGCCTGCTCGCGAACCGCCTCCTCCCGCCGTCGTCTTCCTCGCGCCCGAGGGTCAATCCGCCGGCGCCGTCCAACCACCGTCGTCTTGCCACGCGCTCGCGCGTCCTGTGGAGCCACGCGACGTGCCCGTCGCTCCTCAACCTATCTCCGCGCCTTCTTGTGCAAGCCAAGCCCTTGTGGAGCCCTCCCATCTCTCTCTTTCCCTCTCGCTCTCACTGACCGCTAGGTCCCGGCGAGTGAACCGCCTCAACTCCTTATAAAAACCTCAACCGACCCCTCAAACGGCTTCTTCTCGTCATCCTTATTCCCTAGGATCCAACCATGACCACAACCGTTGCGGAAATCCGACGAATTTTCAATTTCCCCAATTCCGACCACCGCCGCCATTGCCGTCAATTCGAGCTTCTCCGGTGAGCTCCACGTCGAGTTCATGTACTTTTGAAATCTCCATGAGATTCTGATTCTTACCCCTTTGATCCTTTTCGTGATTCCTAGGCGGAAGGATCATTTCGTGCAGCTCTCCCCTGTTCCGCCGCCGCCGTCCGGCAAGCCGCAGTCTCCGGCCACCCCTGCCTGCTTCGCCCGTTGAGTAAGCTTCCTTGTCACTCGTAGGTGCTATTAGCGCTTGAAATCGACGTCGCCGTGCTTGGTTTCGTACATCACACCGTAGCTCGCCGCCGCGCCAGCTAGGTCACCGCCGCGCCGCCGCTACAGGGCGTCCCCGTCGATGAGTCGACCACCGGGCAGTAGCTCATGGACTCGCGCGTAGCATAGACCGGATGTCGTCCAGGTTCCGCCGCCGAATCGCCGCCGGCGAGCACGAACAGCGCCGCCAATTACTGTGTGCGCGCTCATTTGATTTAAACAAGTCTTAAGCTGACACATGGCATGTTACGATTGGCTGCTGAGTGTTTAAACGTTTTTAGCTCAAATTTGATAGAAAAATAATAGGGTAAAATTTGGTAAAAATGCTAGAAAAATTCCTTATCATTTTTAGGACCTTTTGGCACTGCTCATCAGAAAATAATCATAGGAAAAATTGTTAGAAAAATAAATATCTAGGTTTGACTTATTACTTAAGAAACAACATGTTTCTTTATGAGAATTTAATTGTTATTTGTACAATAGAATTGCATACCATCTCTATAATTAAAATATATAGATTGTTATCCTAGTTGCCACATGAAGAACTAAAATGATAGTTTATATGTAAGTTTTACTTTGAATGATAGATTCATTAACCTAATTAAATGAACATCTCATCTATGCATGAACATATAGCTTTCTTTACACTATATGAACTTATTTTCTGGTTATGATAAATAAAATAAACCATAGGGCCACATCTCTAGGTTATACCATGGTTAAGAAACTAAATATATACTAAGTTAGATAGAACTTCTTGTTAGCAAAATATAGATATATCAGTTATAACGAATAGCTTATATTTGCATCTAGCATTTAAGAATATAAGGGTAGATGAAAAGCATGATAGAAACATTTTCCTGATTTTACATGAGCATGTAAGAAATATTTATACAATATTCATAACTAGGACTCGATAACATATCTTTGCATCTCTTCTAAATATGTAGATTGCATATACATACATAGATGTACCCAAAATGATTATGGAAAATAAGTATCTTAAACCATAGGAATGTTTCCACATGTATGTAGCCTCATTTTACCTATAAATTACGCTAAAGTTATTTACTATGTAAATCGTATTTAATTGCGCATGTCACCTTAAACTATGCTATGTCTAGATAAATCAGTTAGCTCAATGAAGCTTATCTTAAATGGATATATCTCATGCTCATGGATATATATATTTATATTGCACTCATATGCATACCTATGGTAAACGAATATTTTAACCCATAAGGGTGTTTCTATATGCACTGGGAACCTATAGCTTTATTTTACATATACATCATCCTAAGGATATTTGTTATAAATATCTAGTTTATTTGCTTATGTCCCTTTGAACAACACCATGTTCATCAATAGAAATAATTATGGATTTCATATAATAGATATGCACGCAATCACTGTCGATGAAGCATATGCATTTCGCCATTTTCACCATAAGGATTTAGTAAATAAATATCTATGCATACCATCATGTTAGCTCCACATTAATCCATTTAAATAACACATGCATGCTTTTCTATTTAAGAGAAACTAAATAATAAATAACTTGTCTAGGTGAATATGGCCATTACAAGGCCAGGAATATATCTCTTAGCAAATTATCACCGTAGAATAAATGGAGTCGTGAGAACCCTAGTGTCTCTTCTTCTATTTATTTATCGATAGAATTCGAGAACGCGTAGTCCATTCGTACGAACTCCGAGTACATATTTATTTTCATGAAATGCAATGCTCTTTGGTTTTTATTCGAAATATGGTATTTCTATTGTAGATTTTATTGGATCTTCAATCGATGACTTTATTTGGATCTTTCGGTGTTTATCACAAACGTGAGTGATTCGCGGAGGACTACATCGCGGGAAGATCGACACTTGAAGATCGTCGTATGAATTATAAATATAAAGGTGCGAGGCAAGCACACCCCTTGATCATTTTGATCCTATGTTTGCAAATGCATTTAAGTGCTTAATTTGTAGGATTAATTTGTGCATAATTTAAATCACTAAAAATGCTTACTTGGGAAATGGTAGATACCACCTATTGATTTTATCCCCTTTGTTAGACTATATTATATCCCTTTTGTAACTATAAGTTGGGATATCATAATGGCTATATGCTCTAAGCTTCTTGATATAATTAATTACTAATTAAGCTTGCTAAAATGAATGGTTATATTTTGTATAAATGTAAGTACATGTATAATCATTAAATTTACGGATTATGTTGATGGGGAATTATTGTTGATGATATATGATAATAATTTAGATGTTGACGGGTTTTGATGTGATAATGTTAAATTGGATTAATGATTGTTTGATAATCATGATTTTGGAGACCCGTCGCATCGCATAAGGACCGGTACATTTGTAACTTGATTTAAGGAAACATCGTGCGACCATGGATGCTGGTATGGGACGGCTATGGCTAAGTAATTAGTTGAATGTTGCCTTGCCTTCTAGAAGTAGGGAATGTATGGATAATTTACCCGATTTGGTATTTATTCAGAGGGACCTCCATCACTACGGTTTTGGGCTCAAGGTTTACCAATACAATGAATTGTACCCTTTTCCTGCCTAACTATCCATATTCGAAGGAGGGGATAAATTGTACCTCTGGGATGTTAGTGGTCAGGTTCAGAGGGACTTTTGACAATTTAGGGAAGGCAAGGTTAACAAACGGCTAATGAAAACGTCATGCGTGATACCGATGTGCACACTTCGTGAGTGCACGGTGCTAGCTACACCACAGACGGTCACTCACTGTCCATGGGTACAGCGTACAAACTCTGCAGAGTCATAATCCATTCGAATGGCCGTGCTTGCGGTCTCAAGCTCCTTAATGATAGGACTTTGTTTAGAGAATGGTTGGGATTAAAATTGATCATGATGGTTATTGATATATGAATTGGTATAGATAATGATTTTGTAGGAACTTGACATGGAAGTCAAGTATGTCACTTTATTTATATGATAATTACTTGTACTTACCTTTATGCAATTTATATTCAAGCAATTTAATTTAGTAATTATTTCATTAATCAAGTTTAGATTGCCATTTGCTCATTTATGCAAATTTACCCATATTATACCTTCCTTCATTTGGCCTTGCATATAATTATGATTTTGCTATTATTCACCCGCATTGCTTGCCTCCGATAACTTGGTTTCAGAGATGACGAGGATCTCGGTGAGGAACGATGCCGTTCTTTCTAGGAGTTCAACTTCCAGTCAATTGCCTGTGGGATGAACACGGGGCACACGCTGGATGATTTGAATTCCTTTATGTTACCGCTGTGTTTATTTCTTAAGGTATTTCGTCGGCCGTTGAGCCAATATTTTGTAAGTTTCAAATAAACTTGTTAGTTGAATTTTGATATAGCTGAGATTCCACTGTGATTACCGTGTGTACTTGTCGTTGATCCTGGGGCAAGTACGTAAACACGGGGTTTCGGGTGTTTTAATTACCCGGGACGCTGCAGTTGGTATCAGAGCTATATTGACTGCAGGTTGACCCTAGATAGACCGGTCGTTAGATTAGATTAGTAAATTAAAGCTATATTTTCAAAATTCTCAAATATATTTATGGAAAATATAGGGATTTTTCTCTACCTTTCCTAAATCTTAGTTTCTTTTCTTATCTATATTTTCATTTGATTTTGAGAAATTATTTATCCCCTCTCATCTCTTTCTTAGTTAAGGAGAAAAGATGAAGGAGAAGAAGAATATTGCTCTCTTTTCCTCAACCTCGATTTTAAATATTCTTTCTTGTATCTCATCTTGACACTGATTCTATTTTCTTCCTAACCTTATTTCTTCTATATCTATCATGAGACAAGGAAAAAGATATAGTGAGAATGCGATGGTAAATATTAGGATCTCTTCTCTTATTCTTTTAAAAAAAAAAAAAAAAGAATTCTTAGGAGGTATAGATATATATGCCGTTGAAAGAAAATATTAAGGTAGGATTATATGGCATTTTAAAAGTGCTATGCCATAAAGACCTATGGATATAATCAATAAAAAGAAAATTGTTTTCAAAAATCCCGGAGTTCCCATTTGCGGTCGATTTGTTCGTTCTTTTCGATTTGGTGTTTCTATGTGATTTCGAGTTTTCTTCTTAAAGCATAAAGTAGATACTAATATAAATAGTTTAAAAATTTTACTAATCTTCCTTTAGGATAACCTCATACTAGTTTTGGCTATGACCATAATCAAATTCTAACATTAGAATGCCGTTAGTTGTGCTTCCTAACTTATCCTAATGCCGTAATCGCATACCTTTCATTTAATGTATTAAACATTTCTTTGATTCATTTCCATGCATAACCTATACTTTGTTAAAGCCATGCTATCTTCCTTGTTAACCCGATGTCGTTTTTATCAGAGAATTTACTCCGTGATTCTAAAATCCTTTTTAGCATCGGTCTTGCATGACCAATATTTTCTTGATAAATATATTAGTCTCCTATTTATGTTGTCATCCTCCTTTATTGGTTCATTTGGTTTCAAAACGGTCTCACCCCTCATATATCTATTTCTTCCATATCTTCAGTGCACCCTTACCTCTTTGATTCATGTAGATATAGTTTGACATATCACATAAAGGTGCACACAATTCATATCATACCTCTTTCTTTCAAAAACAATTTATTTTTCTCTTTTCACTTTATGCAAGATCACTAAAAACTTGATTTCCATTATTTCTCATTCTAGGTGGAGATATTCCTAATGTCATTTGTACCTTGCATCACGTTTTGCATAGCGTGATTATTTTATCCAATCAACCTCCTTTGAAATTAATTAGTATGAGAATTTTCATAAAAATTTCCAAGCCAAATCTTATTCCACTATTCTTTGATAAATCCATAATCGTATTCCATTACTTGAAAGAAGGATAGAATTAATTTCTATAACCATGATATCTCTGTTTTCCAACTCCCTGATTTTCATCATGGTTGCTCTTTTGCACCTCTCCACCATATGAAATTTCCATGAATTATCTTTTGTTTCCAAGTTAGTCAATTATTCTTTTATTCATAAAATATTTGTGCATTCCATTCATTTTAAAACTTGAATATCCTTCACTTTCATATAAATGCCCATGATCATATTGTTTCGCATTCACGAAAGTTTTTCATTAATCGAATCATCTTTCCATATGAATCATGTTAACCATGATCTTTTATTTAATCATCGTTGTTGAATTCTATGACCTATCATCTATGAGAACATTTCCTCACTTGACTACCCATCAATTTTATAATCCTTGATCCATGAGGAAAAATACCAAGATTTTAATTCTTATCTATCCTACTAACTATTGATTTTCTAGTAGCAATCTGCTCAAATATAAAATCATGCTTACTCTATGATCTTGGTTTTGCCAGCCAATGATCATTTGTGAAGTAGGTCTACATTGCTACTCAAAGCCTCCTTGTTTCATTTTGAATAAACATATCCTAATGCTACCTTTTATCGTATCATCTCATTCTTTAATTTTTCTATCTCGTTTACCATTTGTTGAGATTGAAGCTATGACCATCTTCGAATACCTTCCCTAAAACATTTCGATGTTGTCTTTATATGCCTAATTGTTTTGTCTAACTATCTTACCTTGTAATACTATTCCCTTATTTTATTGACTTGATGTCCATCGATGTGATAACCATTGACACTATTGAATTGAGAACAATACCTTTCTTGATTTATTTAACCAAGAGATCACTTGATCCATGTTAATGTGATCTCTAGAATCCACCTTGAATTTTTATATGCTGCAATGAAAACCCTAACCTCCATGATCCACGAAACGTAGAAACCTATTGTTCTATGTCAACCTGATTTTAGAAATTTCTTTGATCTTGTAAATTCTAAGGAAATCATCTTGAAGACTTTGGAATAACTCCTTATAC
The DNA here is from genome assembly GCA_012490785.1 of Eragrostis nindensis. Taxonomy (NCBI): domain Eukaryota; kingdom Viridiplantae; phylum Streptophyta; class Magnoliopsida; order Poales; family Poaceae; genus Eragrostis; species Eragrostis nindensis. The sequence continues at coordinate 204,219 of JAAXCT010001105.1, forward strand.
TATTCATGAATAAACTTTGTTGTCATGAATTGTTTTTCATCCTTACTTGAATGACAAGTCATTCTATCATTTATGACCAATTCGCTGATCATATATTTAGAATCTCTTATTATTTTGTTAAATCTGTATTGACTTGCTCTAAAAATTTATTTTGATCTTGTCCTAAAGAACTTACCTCGTAAACCTTGGAGTAGGTTCCTAAACCATCCTTGATGTTCCCATTAGGTAATTTTGGTTGTAAGGATTGGTTGCCATTCTTCTCGAATGACAAGTGTTGTGCTCATATACCCTTCAATGACCAACATACCATTCGAGTTATTTAAAAACCAATCCTATTGATTTTACTTTATCTTTGTAAACTCATCCGTTTTCCCGAGGTTGAATTCCGTTGAAACGCTAGCCTATTGATTTTGACTTCCATTCTTTGGTAGGTCAAAATTCATAAAAATATTTTTACGATTTGAAAATCTCATGTTCCCTTGAACATAAGGAATTTTCCTTTATTCATTTATTGGAACTCGTGGCATTCAAATTTATTCCGTAACCAATCCTATTAGTTTAGTTTCACCATTATAAATCCATTTGCTTACATGGTCCTAAAACCCTATTGGATTACTAGCCTACTACTTTTGACTCCATTCTTCAATAGATGATTCATCAAAACTTTTTGTGATTTTGAAAATATCAAAGTATCTTTGGTATAAGCATTCGCTCAAATATTTCTCTTGTTTCCACATCTATTTTTGAAAGCCTTTATGCATTAACTTGAATAAAATAATTTTTCCCCCTTGATCATATAGATGCTTGCTAACTTTCGACAAAAGATAAAGTTAGAAGGATATGTAATACTAACACTCATGGTGAGATAACACCAAAGATGAGGAACACTAATATGTGATTCGAGGTTTTCACCTAACATCGCCATAGAAGATCAAGTATATTCTCAAGATAGAGGAAAAGGACTTCATGAAGATATTTCAAGGACAAGAAAGAAATGACTACATCAAGGAGGAAGCAAGGAAAATACAAGAAAATGACTCATTGCTATAAAAATCTCGAAGATAAAGGAACTAACTTCATGTGTTGTGCATAGCATTTAAAATGTTTTATGAATAATAGGTTAAAATTTATTTAAGGGGGGTAGGACGTAAGATATATCTAACTTTACTAATATTTTGATCATACAAGTACTAACTCTTTTATGAGCCGAAGAAAAATTTTTGCAATCCTCACTAACAAATGTTAACGAAACCCCAAAGATTTCTTTTAAAAGGGTTCCTCTTCCTCGAGATACCAATGTTCATCAAGCATGAAGGATATATACACTACATCGGAGAACAACCTCAAGAAATCTACTATATCAAAGAATACACGAAGATTGTTCCTTGCGTGTGGCATGCCGAAGACGAAGAACTAACAATGTCATGACAATTAATTTCAAAACCATCCTCCACTAACTACAACAGAATAGGGATACGGCATATGAAGAATTTTCAAGAAAGTGACCATGTCAAAGAGGGAAGCAAAACAGAGCGTGAAGATCATCCTCACATATGGCGTATCGAAGATCGAAGAACATTTCGACACTTAGGAACTAACCTTCGTAAACATCCACACTAACACTTCGCGGAATCTCGAGGACGAGATTCTTTTTAAGGGGGGTAGACTGTAACATCCCGGTCTCCTAGGCCGTCATTTTTGAGAAAAATTAACTCATCATTAACATAAGCTACGAAAGATTTAGATGAAAAGTTTCCAAACAGAATAATGAATTAACTCAATTTGGATTTCATAAATATTTTGCTGTGGTTTGAATTGAGATGCTTTTATTTGGAATTTCAAATATTTGGAGTTGATTTTCATATTTGAATTTTATAATTGAATTATTTCTGGAATTTTTAAACTCATGCATATAATGCATTTCATGTTGCACAGAATTATGTTTGAATTTTCTAGGGAAACTGGTTTAGACAAAAATTCCCCAAAATTCACCATAGGTCGTAATCACGGAAACTTAATTTCTGTGAATTTTTCAGAATTTTTAGAGCACGTTTGCTTTGGGAGAAAAATAGTAGAAGCTTTCTACCGTTATAGAAATAGAAAACTCTTTAATTCATCATGGGCTTCATCCCGAGGTCGGCCCATTTAGAAAATAAAAGAAATGAGAAAAGGAAAAGAAACTTACCTGTTCGGCCCGCTCGTCACCACCTCGGCCCAATCCAGCTCGGCCTGCTCGCGAACCGCCTCCTCCCGCCGTCGTCTTCCTCGCGCCCGAGGGTCAATCCGCCGGCGCCGTCCAACCACCGTCGTCTTGCCACGCGCTCGCGCGTCCTGTGGAGCCACGCGACGTGCCCGTCGCTCCTCAACCTATCTCCGCGCCTTCTCGTGCAAGCCAAGCCCTTGTGGAGCCCTCCCATCTCTCTCTTTCCCTCTCGCTCTCACTGACCGCTAGGTCCCGGCGAGTGAACCGCCTCAACTCCTTATAAAAACCTCAACCGACCCCTCAAACGGCTTCTTCTCGTCATCCTTATTCCCTAGGATCCAACCATGACCACAACCGTTGCGGAAATCCGACGAATTTTCAATTTCCCCAATTCCGACCACCGCCGCCATTGCCGTCAATTCGAGCTTCTCCGGTGAGCTCCACGTCGAGTTCATGTACTTTTGAAATCTCCATGAGATTCTGATTCTTACCCCTTTGATCCTTTTCGTGATTCCTAGGCGGAAGGATCATTTCGTGCAGCTCTCCCCTGTTCCGCCGCCGCCGTCCGGCAAGCCGCAGTCTCCGGCCACCCCTGCCTGCTTCGCCCGTTGAGTAAGCTTCCTTGTCACCCGTAGGTGCTATTAGCGCTTGAAATCGACGTCGCCGTGCTTGGTTTCGTACATCACACCGTAGCTCGCCGCCGCGCCAGCTAGGTCACCGCCGCGCCGCCGCTACAGGGCGTCCCCGTCGATGAGTCGACCACCGGGCAGTAGCTCATGGACTCGCGCGTAGCATAGACCGGATGTCGTCCAGGTTCCGCCGCCGAATCGCCGCCGGCGAGCACGAACAGCGCCGCCAATTACTGTGTGCGCGCTCATTTGATTTAAAAAAAGTCTTAAGCTGACACATGGCATGTTACGATTGGCTGCTGAGTGTTTAAACGTTTTTAGCTCAAATTTGATAGAAAAATAATAGGGGAAAATTTGGTAAAAATGCTAGAAAAATTCCTTATCATTTTTAGGACCTTTTGGCACTGCTCATCAGAAAATAATCATAGGAAAAATTGTTAGAAAAATAAATATCTAGGTTTGACTTATTACTTAAGAAACAACATGTTTCTTTATGAGAATTTAATTGTTATTTGTACAATAGAATTGCATACCATCTCTATAATTAAAATATATAGATTGTTATCCTAGTTGCCACATGAAGAACTAAAATGATAGTTTATATGTAAGTTTTACTTTGAATGATAGATTCATTAACCTAATTAAATGAACATCTCATCTATGCATGAACATATAGCTTTCTTTACACTATATGAACTTATTTTCTGGTTATGATAAATAAAATAAACCATAGGGCCACATCTCTAGGTTATACCATGGTTAAGAAACTAAATATATACTAAGTTAGATAGAACTTCTTGTTAGCAAAATATAGATATATCAGTTATAACGAATAGCTTATATTTGCATCTAGCATTTAAAAATATAAGGGTAGATGAAAAGCATGATAGAAACATTTTCCTGATTTTACATGAGCATGTAAGAAATATTTATACAATATTCATAACTAGGACTCGATAACATATCTTTGCATCTCTTCTAAATATGTAGATTGCATATACATACATAGATGTACCCAAAATGATTATGGAAAATAAGTATCTTAAACCATAGGAATGTTTCCACATGTATGTAGCCCATTTTACCTATAAATTACGCTAAAGTTATTTACTATGTAAATCGTATTTAATTGCGCATGTCACCTTAAACTATGCTATGTCTAGATAAATCAGTTAGCTCAATGAAGCTTATCTTAAATGGATATATCTCATGCTCATGGATATATATATTTATATTGCACTCATATGCATACCTATGGTAAACGAATATTTTAACCCATAAGGGTGTTTCTATATGCACTGGGAACCTATAGCTTTATTTTACATATACATCATCCTAAGGATATTTGTTATAAATATCTAGTTTATTTGCTTATGTCCCTTTGAACAACACCATGTTCATCAATAGAAATAATTATGGATTTCATATAATAGATATGCACGCAATCACTGTCGATGAAGCATATGCATTTCGCCATTTTCACCATAAGGATTTAGTAAATAAATATCTATGCATACCATCATGTTAGCTCCACATTAATCCATTTAAATAACACATGCATGCTTTTCTATTTAAGAGAAACTAAATAATAAATAACTTGTCTAGGTGAATATGGCCATTACAAGGCCAGGAATATATCTCTTAGCAAATTATCACCGTAGAATAAATGGAGTCGTGAGAACCCTAGTGTCTCTTCTTCTATTTATTTATCGATAGAATTCGAGAACGCGTAGTCCATTCGTACGAACTCCGAGTACATATTTATTTTCATGAAATGCAATGCTCTTTGGTTTTTATTCGAAATATGGTATTTCTATTGTAGATTTTATTGGATCTTCAATCGATGACTTTATTTGGATCTTTCGGTGTTTATCACAAACGTGAGTGATTCGCGGAGGACTACATCGCGGGAAGATCGACACTTGAAGATCGTCGTATGAATTATAAATATAAAGGTGCGAGGCAAGCACACCCCTTGATCATTTTGATCCTATGTTTGCAAATTCATTTAATTGCTTAATTTGTAGGATAAATGGTGCATAATTTATATCACTAAAAATGCTTACTTGGAAAATGGTAGATACTACCCATTGATTTTATCCCCTTTGTTAGATGATATCATATTCCCTTGTAACCATAGGTTGGGCTATCATAATGGTCTTACGCTCTAAGCTTCATAATATAATTAATTACTAATTAAGCTTGCTAAAATGAATGACTATAATTTGTATAAATGTAAGTACATGTATAATCATTAAATTTACAGATTATGTTGATGGGAAATTATTGTTGATGATATATGATGATAATTTAGATGTTGACGGGTTTTGATGTGATAATGTTAAATTGGATTAATGATTGATTGATAATGATGATTTTGGGAGACCCGTCGCATCACATAAGGACCGGTACATTTGTATCTTGATTTAAGGAAACATCGTGCGACCATGGATGCTGGTATGGGACGGCTATGGCTAAGTAATTAGTCGAATGTTGCCTTGCCTTCTAGAAGTAGAGAATGTATGGATAATTTACCCGATTTGGTGGTTATTCAGAGGGACCTCCATCACTACGGTTTTGGGCTCAAGGTTTACCAATACAATGAATTGTACCCTTTTCCTGCCTAACTATCCATATTCGAAGGAGGGGATAAATTGTACCTCTGGGATGTTAGTGGTCAGGTTCAGAGGGACTTTTGACAATTTAGGGAAGGCAAGGTTAGCAAACGGCTAATGAAAACGTCATGTGTGATACCGATGTGCACACTTCGTGAGTGCACGGTGCTAGCTACACCACAGACGGTCACTCACTGTCCATGGGTACAGCGTACAAACTCTGCAGAGTCATAATCCATTCGAATGGCCGTGCTTGCGGTCTCAAGCTCCTTAATGATAGGACTTTGTTTAGAGAATGGTTGGGATTAAAATTGATCATGATGATTATTGATGTATGAATTGGTATAGATAATGATTTTGTAGGAACTTGACATGGAAGTCAAGTATGTCACTTTATTTATATGATAATTACTTGTACTTACCTTTATGCAATTTATATTCAAGCAATTCAATTTAGTAATTATTTCATTAATCAAGTTTAGATTGCCATTTGTTCATTTATGCAAATTTACCCATATTATACTTTCCTTCATTTGGCCTTGCATATAATTATGATTTTGCTATTATTCACCCGCATTGCTTGCCTCCGATAACTTGGTTTCAGAGATGACGAGGATTTCGGTGAGGAACGATGCCGTTCTTTCTAGGAGTTCAACTTCCAGTCAATTGCCTGTGGGATGAACACGGGGCACACGCTGGAGATTTGAATTCCTTTATGTTACCGCTGTGTTTATTTCTTAAGGTATTTCGTCGGCCGTTGGGCCAATATTTTGTAAGTTTCAGATAAACTTGATAGTTAAATTTTGATATGGCTATGGTTTCACTGTGATTACCGTGTGTACTTGTCATTGATCCTGGGGCAAGTACGGAAAACACGGAGTTTCGGGTGATTTAATTACCCGGGACGCTGCAAGGGAATTCGGTGATTGACGGTGCAATAGGTGTGTCGAGAAACAATAATGTTCACCAACCATTTTGATCCATTCAATTTCGAATCTGTCGTTCAAGAGGTCTCAAATGGTAACGATTCACCCTGTGTTGAGACCTGGTAAACAATAATAAAGTTTACCAGGGCCTCGTAACCTCATGAACGAAAGAATAAGCCGTGTTGGACAGCATACCTGTAGAACGGTCCTCTACGATTCAGTGTGACTCTTAATAGCTTGCTCAAGCCTTTTCTTGATGAGTATTGCTTGCTCAAGCCCTGCTGATTTGGCTGAAGACTTTGTTTACATTGTACTCATTCCAGATAATATATCTAGCACTTCACAAAATGTCGTCAATTCATCGTCGTCCTTCTCATCGACCACGATCACAAGCTGCAAGCAAGGCCGCCAATCAGGAGGTCCCCTGACTTCAAGTCGCCACCACTCTTACAATATCTGAGAGAAAACCGGAACCACTTCGACATCGCTGATGTCGAGTTGAAGAGGGACTCGACTCGGAGAAGATTCCAATCCGAAATCGAGTATAACTGCAATTGCAATCTATTTATAGCTCACACGTACGTGTGTGCGTGCGGCCCTGCAGCAGTGTGTTGGGCTAGACGCCATGGCGGTCGAGACGAGGATCTATTCCCGACGGAGCGAGACCAGAATGGAGGGCCACCACGGGACGGCGCAGCTGGAGGAGGGGCCCTCTTACATGCGCTTCGTCTGCAACATCACCGTAGCGTTCGTCTCCCGACGTCTCGGCGGCGGCGGGATTCTCGCCACGTCTGCGAGAGCCACGCTCGCGAGGCGGGCATGCGAGTCGACGCATCTCGTGGACGACCCCTCGTCCTTCCTCGACTTCAACTGGACGCGGCGAGCCGTCTGGTTCGAGCTCATCGGGCTGCTGGGTGCGCTGCATCTGTGTCGCCTTGACCTCGTAGCCAGAAACTGGGACGTGTTCAGGCCCGACACCGTCGCCACCAGCATCCTCCAGATCGTGCAGGCGAACCACGACCAGGGCGTGTGTGGAGGCCACTACCGGTTCAAGGTGGACATGGACATCGAGGTGAGGCTCGCGTTCAGCGAGCCCATGGCGTTGCTCCGCCACTGCAGCGAGAAGGTAAGGCAGACCCCGCACACCGACGCGACATGCGACCCCTGCGGCATCTGCCTGGACGGCCTGACGGAACCGAGCAGAACGCCGCCGCTGAACCTGCCATGCGGCCACGCGTTCCACTCGCATTGCATCACCATCTGGTTGCACAAGGGGACGGCCTGCCCGATGTGCCGACGCGACCTCAGGGGCCTCGTCGCCGAGCCATGCTGGGCGAGGACACAGATTGCAGCGACACGACATTTCCAAGATCGAGCGCAGACATTGCGGTAACATGATCTCATTCCTTGGGACCCCAGAAGCGCGGCGCATGTCTTTTAGCTTTTTTTTTTTTGAGGAAAATGTCTTTTAGTTCTTGCGCTACTCTTGCAAACTACGTCGATCTTTCTATCGCTGCTGTGTAAAGACTCTTAAATCTTTTCGCAAAAAAAAAAAGACTCTGAAATCTTTTGCTTCCTGAATCTTTTCAGTACTCAAACCCTATGCTGTATAAGACAGAAAAACAATTGTTTCCCGTTACTTAGATGCCCTCTTTTTTTGAATCTAGTTAGATGCCCATTTCGAAAATAATGATCATATTCCTTGCCTTGTTTACTTTTTTTTTAACTATGCCTTGATCTGAGCAAGACCTGATCTTTCCAGCACAACAACAAATAGCAACAAGCAGAACACCAGCAGAGCGATAGAAGCTTGCGTCCGTCCTAAGAAGCTGCAACTGCGCACCTACATCTCACATTCAGGATCGGGACGTTTCTTCCCCCAACGGTCGCAGAAAAGATGCACTCGCAGAAGTTTTCAGCTTCCTCGTGACGGTTTCTCCAACAACAATAACGTTGAGCTCTGACAGCAGAAGTTTGCAGATGCTCGAGCGTGCATAACACGATCATAACGTGTGGTAGGTGGAGGAGGCACGCCAGCTGATAGCATACCAAATCAAGGTGCCTGGTCACCTTCCTCAGATCACCAGGGGTCAAAAAAGGCCCGGATCCGTTCGCTTCTCGTTCAATGCTCCAAACATGGGTTGCATGGGACGGACCAACCTACTCGATGCTTGAAGATCAAATCATCTTCACGACGAATAGGCTTATGGACTTGGGAGTATTTGTGAAGATTTTAACTAGATAGTACAATGGGACGTGGTATTGCTGGAAACAGTTGCAGAGGTATAGCTGTCAGATTTCCCCCAAAGACACCTCTCAGGTCCTGGGTTCGACTCCCTGTGGGTGCGAATTTTCAAGGATTTAACGGCATTTGTGCTTTCAGTGGTAGGCGACGCTCCCGTCGACAGCGAGGCGCCAGTGGTGACTTCGTATCTCTAGATTTGCCGGCTCAGTCTTCGAAGATGCTCATAGGGGTAGGGTTTGCGTACGTGTATTCATAGGGGTGAGTGTGCGTGCGTTGTGAGTGTCTGAGTTGTTCTGTGTAATCTCAAAAAAAAAAAAAGATTTCCCCCAAAGACACGATATTCCAAACGGAACTGCTTAGATGTAAGTTACATGCATAGAAATAAAATAGTGGTTTAATAAAGCACGTTGCTTAGAACAGAGGATCCACAATTTTTTTGTGTGTGTTTGTGAGAATACGACAGAGTGATGTATCATACTATCGACGTACGAGGAAGGAACAAAAAATCGCTTTACTAGTGTATACTCTGGACCACTGGCCAGAACGAATCAATATAGCCAACACGCCCTAAGATTCATTAAAAAAGTGTCCAAAGGTAAAGCCAACAGCGCTACCTACACTAGCCCAGTAACCATTGCAGTCAACATCATTATATTACTACCAAACGGCTAGATTGTTCAGCTACGTCCAATGCAAGCAGGGCTAATTGTACAAAAAAAATTTCCAGAACTACTGCCATATTAGAATGTCGACAACGTCAAAGCATTTCGTCCGATGACGCTGCATAGCATTCCAATTTTACCACCAGTCGGTATATAGCTTTGGCCTTGGCAACGGTTTGCGCCGAAATGAGGAACCAAAACTCTTTGGGAAAGATACGATACCGCGGTGATTGATGCTTACTGGTCTCGTGCGTATGTGTAGATGTGGTAGACGTCTTCTCTATGTAACTGCTCAATTGTCCAACATTGCTCAAGAACGAAGGGATAACAAGAGGACGTGGGACAACAAGGGAGCGAAGCACTTCTATGTAAAGGTCTCCATGGGGGAATGACGAAGTATTTATGCTTGTCAAGATCACGTGTTAATATACGCTTCAAGTATGTCGTTTATCAAAAACGATGCTTGACGTATACGTACAAATATTAGCAAGTAAAGAAAACAAAAAAAAGTACTCGGAACATAAATATATCTTTCTTAAAATTTGGTGGGTCCCTGTGGGTAGAGAAAATGTCTATCCCCAACAACATGCAAAAAAAAGAGAGAGAGAGAGAGAAGAGAATATACAACACCAAATAAAGCTAGGCCTAATTAGATTTAGGAAAGGCTTTGAAGAAAAAAAGAGAAGTACCTCCAAGTTAAATATGGAGATGGCGGGAAAGCCAAGTCAGGGTTGGTTGGGGTTGGTCCGGACGCGCAGCCTGACAACGGCAGCGGCCTCCGCAGCAAGCCAAGCCAGCAGCGCAGGCGGCAGCGCGAGCCTTTCGCTTCACTTAGCGGCAACGGGGACGCCGCACCCAACCAACCCGGCTCCCCCTCACCCGCCACCACGCCACGCCCCGCCGACATCCATCCATCGTCTCAACCTTGGCGCGCGCGCGCACGCACCAAATCGCACTCCGGTCCGCCGATCGCTGGAACAGGCACCCCTCACCTCTCCCACCCGCCAAATCCCTGGCCCTTGTCATTCATATAGCTGGCCCCTGCCACAAGGCAGAGCATCGCACACACCACCCCGCGCGACGCCTCGCCCTCGCCCTCGCCGTGCCAGCGTGAGCTCCACGGCCTCGTCCTCGGTGTCGCGCGCGATGGAGGCGAGCGCCGGGCTGGTGGCCGGCTCGCACAACCGGAACGAGCTGGTGCTCATCCGCGGGCACGAGGACCCCAAGCCGCTGCGCGCGCTGAGCGGGCAGGTGTGCGAGATATGCGGCGACGAGGTCGGGCTCACGGTCGACGGCGACCTCTTCGTCGCCTGCAACGAGTGCGGCTTCCCGGTGTGCCGACCCTGCTACGAGTACGAGCGCCGGGAGGGCACGCAGAACTGCCCACAGTGCAAGACCCGATACAAGCGCCTCAAGGGTACGTACAACACAACTTTAGCCATTTAGCTTGGCAGGCCCATGTTCATCAACCTGTTGATCGATTGATCATGTGCTGATTTCTCTACATTTTTTTATTCGCTTGATCTGTCAAGGGAGCCCGAGGGTGGAAGGAGATGAAGACGAGGAGGACATCGACGACCTGGAGCACGAGTTCAACATCGACGACGAGAAGCACAAGCAGCTGCAGCTGCAGGGCGGCATGCAGAACAGCCACGTCACCGAGGCGATGCTGCACGGCAAGATGAGCTACGGGAGGGGCCCCGACGACGGCGAGGGTAACAACACCCCGGCCATCCCGCCGATCATCACCGGCTCTCGCTCCGTGCCGGTACGCCTCTCACTACTCTGTTTTCGCCCTCCCTGTTTGTTGTTCGTTCCTCCACTGTCAGTAGTAGTATCTCTGTTTTAACCGAGAGACCGTGGCGGTTTTAGGTGAGCGGCGAGTTCCCCCTTGGCAACGGATATGGCTACAGCGAGCACTCCTCTTCCCTGCACAAGCGCATTCACCCCTACCCCGTGTCTGAGCCAGGTTCGGCGCTGTTCATGATCAATCAGACTAGTAAAAATTTCTGTTTCGTCAGTTCAAATCAGACGACATTGATGACCGCCTTCTGCTGTATTCGATCATCAGGAAGTGCAAAGTGGGACGAGAAGAAAGAAGTGAGCTGGAAGGAGAGGATGGACGACTGGAAGTCCAAGCAGGGCATCCTCGGCGCCGCCGATCCCGACGACATGGACGCCGACGCGCCGATGTAAGCCCCGGACCATCTCCAGCTCCGCACACCCATCACGGTAGCATCTCAGCCACTGATCACCTGAATCTTTGCGCTTTCTCTGCGAACAGAAACGACGAGGCGAGGCAGCCGCTGTCGAGGAAGGTGTCGATCGCGTCGAGCAAGGTGAACCCGTACCGCATGGTCATCGTGGTCCGTCTCGTCGTCCTCGCCTTCTTCCTCCGGTACCGTATCCTGCACCCGGTCCCGGACGCCATCGGCCTGTGGCTCACCTCCATCATCTGCGAGATCTGGTTCGCCATCTCCTGGATCCTCGACCAGTTCCCCAAGTGGTTCCCCATCGACCGCGAGACCTACCTCGACCGCCTCTCGCTCAGGTATCGATCGAGACATGATCCCAAAGCAGAGGAAGCAGTAAAATTCCCAAATGATGAAACGATCATCCATGGCTTTGGCTCTGAACTTTTGCAATACGTTGCAGGTACGAGAGGGAAGGCGAGCCGTCCCTGCTGTCGGCGGTGGACCTGTTCGTCAGTACGGTGGACCCGCTCAAGGAGCCGCCGCTGGTGACGGCGAACACGGTGCTCTCCATCCTGGCCGTGGACTACCCCGTGGACAAGGTCTCCTGCTACGTCTCCGACGACGGCGCGTCGATGCTGACGTTCGAGTCGCTGTCTGAGACGGCCGAGTTCGCGCGCAAGTGGGTGCCCTTCTGCAAGAAGTTCAGCATCGAGCCCCGCGCCCCCGAGTTCTACTTCTCGCTCAAGGTGGACTACCTCAAGGACAAGGTGCAGCCGACGTTCGTCCAGGAGCGCCGCGCCATGAAGAGGGAGTACGAGGAGTTCAAGGTGCGCATCAACGCGCTGGTGGCGAAGGCGATGAAGGTGCCCGCGGAGGGGTGGATCATGAAGGACGGCACGCCGTGGCCGGGGAACAACACCCGCGACCACCCCGGCATGATCCAGGTGTTCCTGGGCCACAGCGGCGGCCACGACGCCGAGGGCAACGAGCTGCCGCGCCTCGTCTACGTCTCCCGTGAGAAGCGGCCCGGGTTCCAGCACCACAAGAAGGCCGGCGCCATGAACGCTCTGGTACTAATAACGACACGCGATGGTTGCTGAGATCATCTCTTCAGCAACTTCTGAAATTCGACTGCGCAATGCATTAACTTAACACGATGGTTGATTCTCTGAACCTTTTTTTCCCCCTGGCAGATCCGTGTCTCCGCCGTGCTGACCAACGCGCCCTTCATGCTCAACTTGGACTGTGATCACTACATCAACAACAGCAAGGCCATCCGGGAGGCCATGTGCTTCCTCATGGACCCTCAGGTCGGCCGGAAGGTCTGCTACGTGCAGTTCCCGCAGAGGTTCGACGGCATCGACGCGCACGACCGATACGCCAACAGGAACACCGTCTTCTTCGACGTATGCACGCAACCTTGATCACGCACCTACAGTAAACAAATCATGAGTGATGGATTCTGACATTTTGGTAATTCCTGGTGACCAGATCAACATGAAGGGGCTGGACGGCATCCAGGGCCCGGTGTACGTCGGAACAGGGTGCGTGTTCCGGCGGCAGGCGCTGTACGGCTACAACCCGCCCAAGGGCCCCAAGAGGCCCAAGATGGTGACCTGCGACTGCTGCCCGTGCTTCGGCCGCAAGAAGCAGAAGCACGCCAAGGACGGGCTGCCGGAGGGGGCCGACGTCGGTGAGTTTCTTTCAGACGAGACGCAACTGTTGCTGAACACGGGTTCAGTTCAGTTCATTTCGGTTCAGTTCAGGGGTACCATCATCTGAAGATTGCTGAAACCGCAACCTGTTCCCTATTTTCTCCAGGAATGGACGGCGACAAGGAGATGCTCATGTCCCAGATGAACTTCGAGAAGCGGTTCGGGCAGTCGGCGGCGTTCGTGACGTCCACGCTCATGGAGGAAGGCGGCGTGCCTCCGTCGTCCAGCCCCGCCGCTCTCCTCAAGGAGGCCATCCATGTCATCAGCTGCGGCTACGAGGACAAGACCGACTGGGGTCTGGAGGTAAGGCGTAATCGATCAACCACTGAAACCATCGATTCTGTCTTGCATTGTTGTGGCCAGTCATGGTTGAACTGCAATTCCCATGGCAATGCAGCTGGGGTGGATCTACGGGTCGATCACGGAGGACATCCTGACCGGGTTCAAGATGCACTGCCGCGGGTGGCGGTCGGTGTACTGCATGCCGAAGCGGGCGGCGTTCAAGGGGTCGGCGCCCATCAACCTGTCGGACCGTCTGAACCAGGTGCTGCGGTGGGCGCTGGGGTCCGTGGAGATCTTCTTCAGCCGGCACAGTCCCTTGCTGTACGGCTACAAGAACGGCAACCTCAAGTGGCTCGAGCGCTTCGCCTACATCAACACCACCATCTACCCCTTCACCTCGCTGCCGCTGCTCGCCTACTGCACCCTCCCCGCCGTCTGCCTCCTCACCGGCAAGTTCATCATGCCGTCGGTCAGTGCCGCAGCCTTTCTTCCCGCCTCAACTTCAAACCTTTTTTTTTTTTGGGTTCCTGACACGTGAAACCTGTGTCTCTCTCCTTGCAGATCAGCACGTTCGCCAGCCTCTTCTTCATCGCGCTCTTCATCTCCATCTTCGCGACGGGCATCCTGGAGATGCGGTGGAGCGGGGTGAGCATCGAGGAGTGGTGGAGGAACGAGCAGTTCTGGGTCATCGGCGGCGTGTCGGCGCACCTCTTCGCCGTGGTGCAGGGCCTGCTCAAGGTCCTGGCAGGCATCGACACCAACTTCACCGTCACCTCCAAGGCCACGGGCGACGAGGACGACGAGTTCGCCGAGCTCTACGCCTTCAAGTGGACCACCCTCCTCATCCCGCCCACCACGCTGCTCATCATCAACATCATCGGCGTCGTCGCCGGCATCTCCGACGCCATCAACAACGGCTACCAGTCGTGGGGCCCGCTCTTCGGCAAGCTCTTCTTCGCGTTCTGGGTCATCGTCCACCTCTACCCGTTCCTCAAGGGGCTCATGGGCAGGCAGAACAGGACGCCCACCATCGTCGTCATCTGGTCCGTGCTGCTGGCGTCCATCTTCTCCCTGCTCTGGGTCCGGATCGACCCGTTCATCGTCAGGGCCAAGGGACCCGACGTGAAGCAGTGCGGCATCAACTGCTGAGCGCGCCGTCAAGAATTCTGGAGCTTGTGCATAGGGATAAGGAACAATTTAGAAGTTTTTTGAATTATTGGTGATGTTTTGAAGCTCATGCTATGTTTTGTGTAATATTCTGAGGACCCACAACTGTTGAAGAGGAATTGAACAAATGGCAAGGTTTGAATGCTCAACAACAAATGATATTCACGATACCTTTTTTTCAAAAAAAAAAAATGATATTCACAATGTATGCAATTACCTAAAAGTCTTTACTCCTGCTAGCCAGTTACTTTTATTCACAAGATATGAAAATGTTATCTTAGAAACAGCAGATTCTACTAGTTCAGGGCACAATCGTTCATATCAGATTTTAGATTCTGCACCTAAAGTTGGGCCAGGAAATCTGCTTTTCGACACTCTTTTCTGCACTTAGGTGAAGAGCGGCAATCCTGAAGGTGAGACATGAACAAAAACTTTGCTAACAAGTGAAGAAAGAGGCTGAATAAGCAAGAAAAACGTCTGGACATTTCAACAAATTGATGTGTGTCCAGCACCAGTGTTATTTTTGAGTAAACAGCAACCCAAAGGCAGTACGACGTCAGCGTTCACACAACACTGAAGTTAGTTGGTTTATGCCAGTAACAAAATCGTACAGTTTTATGTACGAGAACACATCTCGTCACCTTAGCCCGTCTATTTCATTTCTATATTTTTCTTTCCAAATATCAAAAATTACAGTGCGAAAGAAGAGTGCTCCATACATTGAACAAAAAAAGAAGAAAAAAAAAAGGTTGAGTGCACTAAATGGTGAAAACCATCTACATATGACGAGGCCTTTTAAGTAAACCTATCCTCGCAAAAAAAGAAGTAAACCTATCATCTCTATGTACTTCGAGTAGTTAGCTGCACAGCATCACACCATGATCTCCAGGGGATGTATAACATTTGTTTTGTTTCTATATTTTCATCTCTACAGATTCGTTTTCTGTTTGCATGATGTCTTCTTACAGGTTGCAGGTTCAACATGCAAAGTTGTACCTGCTCCATGGCATGGCCTAGGATATCCACATCTTCCTCGGCTGCTTAATTCTATCAGGAATGTCCATGTCTCTGTTGCATAAGATGTGTCCAAAGGCTAGACTCGTGTACCTGAACAAAAATGGAGAAAACTTCTAGGTAAGTTGTTTGTACACTGTACAAACTGACATCATGTCCCTCAAGAAGAAAATCCGTTAATCAATTGACCACCGGTTCACCACCAAGACAACAAGCAAATCATTCAAAACTTCAGAGCTTTAGGTCACCAAGTACGGTCCATGCCCTTCAATTTCCACTACTACAGCTCAAGCCTTTATTATTGATTTATTTCCACTAAGTCAATTCTATATGGGTTATGTTGTTAGGTCGCAGTAATTTTGGATTGGACATAAGATGGGGTGACTGCTTAAATAATCCCTAATAACTGGTAGCCAACAACAGTCAAGCTTGAAAGAAAAAGACTGACCCCTATCTCTTCAGATATGAACATAACGCTTCGTACTTTTCAACTGTATGGAATTAGAGTGAACAACTTTTCCTTTGGACAACTACAGTCCCAGTGTACATATATAATGTGTTTCTAGGATCCTTGATATTTGCTGATAAAGTTAGAACGAAAGTAAGGATGATACAACTATACAAGTGAATACACAGCATGACTACTACTGTATCTCTCCACCAAAGCGGGCTACAGTGGCGGAGCCAGCTGTGAACCATAGAGGGGGGCATGAGCAGTAGCCAATGAAGGTTAGTCGACGCGCCGTCGGAGCTCATGAGAACTGATGGTGTACGTGTTGAAGCTCGCGCTGTGGCAGGGCACACCGAGGCCGGACGTGGCAGGAGTGGAGACTCGGAAGCACGAGCAGCACGAGGAGCAAGTACGGGTGCACAACGATGACTCGATGAGCCGTGCAGTGGTAGCCCGTGTGATGAGCTGGTCTTCATGGCGGAAGACCTCGCGCCGCGGCCGCAATTGGGCGGTGCCACTTCTCGTCAGTCCAATAGGGGATTTTTGGGATTGAGTCAAATCAATCAATGGATTTGGGAACTGTTAGGCTCGATCGCACATATCAGCCTAATAGGCCTGCTTGCTGGTCAATTTTGGTTGTGCAATGTCCAATTCCTATCCAGCGTGAAGGCCCAAATGGCCCATGCCTCATCGTTTCCTGTCAACTTTGTTGGATTGAGGCTGCACAAATAGCCAGCTGGGGCTGAATGCTACTCGCCCTTCAAAATTTTTACACGGCCAAGGGGGGGCCACGGCCCAGGGTGGCCCTGCTGTGGCTCCGCCAGTGGCGGGCTAGATACTTCATAACAGCGGGGTACCATAAATTGTAAACTTTAGTCAATGAGATATCCTATCAGAAATCATTCGTAAAAAAAGATATCCTATCAGAAATTTAGTTAATTCGAACTAGATTAGCTGTCTTGAACGTACTATACTGAAGAATGGTGATCATACTTGTTAACAGTAACTTGGAAGTGGAATGTAAGTAAGAACCTGCATTTTTGCAGCCACAGCTAAGAGTTCTCTGCATTCATCAAGCATGACCTTTTCTTGTTCTGCGATGACAGAGAGTTCTGAAGCCAAAGATGCCCTGTCCACAACCTGTTTACAGTAATCCAAGGTTAATTAAAACAAAACTTCAGAAGAAACAGTTGTTACTACGACAAAGTGATGTCCTCTTTAGGTCCTTATATGTGCTCACTCTAGTTGAGATCATGAGTCGTTCAAATCTAATTTAAACAAGTTTTGAGCATTTACATGTGGGAGAAAATCGGCAGGTATAACATACTTTTAACGGCGCTCTTTTTTGTAAACTATTACTGAAGATCCGGGACTACAATAGGCTCACAAAAAGCTCTTGTCCCAAATCATACCTCGTCATTTCAAAATTTTATCTAACGCAATTATGTTTTATCTTTTTCAGTTACAAAGAGGTAGTTAGGTTGATTATAAAGGCGAGATAAGCTCAGGAATCAAAATTTATTGAGTCCAGAAAACTTGTTGAAAGTGGGTTATCACTTATTGACTTCTTATTATCAGAGACAACATTTCTTATTGCTGTTGCTAATATCACCTATATTTATTACAGTGTGAAACACCTTTTGCGTAGCTTTTCTGCTAAATGACTACTCACTCCCTTTTAAATTCATGGCGTTAGGAGAACGTTCCTAGTTTGTTCCCTGTGATATAAAGATTCCATTCTATCGAACAAACAAATACGAACGTGAATAATAAATACGGATACGTGCTATTATCTGACCTTTGAAAACATGCAGCAAACAGATGAACCCAAACCTTGCATGATATCAACAGCTGAGCTTACAGCATTCTTGAGAGCAATTACATCAGCCTGTTAATATGATGAAATTATGAGTTATATATAAAAATTTGCAATTTAATTAATATAATTCTTTCAAGCATACCCTTGCTCCCGATGTAACAGGCAGGCGCAGTGTGCTAGCTTTTAGAGCTTCGGTTGCTCCAAACAAAGCGATACTGTTCTCTCTTTCGAGTGCTGGCCACTGTTCAAGGTAAGCAATCTGAACAAAAACAACAGCACGTTTTAGGAAATGTGACGTCTGCATTCAACTGTCATAAATTCAGTGTTATGAGGGCTACAGAGTATCATATTTAGTGGTAGTTCAGGATTCACATACATCCTCCTTTTGAAAAGAGAAATGTGATGAGATGACTAAGTCTATAACCATTATAGTATAGACTTATACTGTGCCATTCTATCATTTGGTCAACAATGCTATGTTTGTTCCACATATAATATGCCTGCACAAAATAACATCATACCACAAATCCACTGCTTTTTGTGTGCATGCTAATGCTTCAACTGCAGTTATATATTTTTTCCTGTCATTCTTGTTTCAAGGATATAACTACTATCACATCCTGTCCCACACCAAAAGAAGGAACAATGTCTAAGGTTCAATGAATAGAACTGTTTCTAGCAACCCTCACAGTAATTATAGAGTATAGACATCCCAGTGATGAATTCCCTCAAAATAATAGCCATCTATAGTTATGAATTCCCTGTCACTATGTTGCTCATAGACATCCCAGTGATCTAGTACGGATTCAAGCTGCTGCATATTGGCAAGTATCCTTTAAGGACCTTTTCCATACTGAACGCAGAGAATAGCTAATGACAGTTGTGCTATCTTGTGCCAAGATGATGCAAACAGAAGCTATGTTTGAACAAAAAAACAACAATGCACAAGTCTGCTTACTACAAAGTACAGAAACCATCCCGAAGCTATGTAGACAGATACATGAATCATGGTCATGGACTTCACCTGTTCATTCAGAATGTTGTACAGTCGCAGTTCTTGCTGAAGTTGTTGCACCATGATTCTTCTTATATTAACAGAATCTCGCAAGTTTAAGGTGTTCCTCCAAACGTTATAAATGGTATTCTGTTTAACATGAAAATTACAAGTTGTTTTATCAATCGAGAAATACAACAATGGTATACTGAAAATACAAATGATCAGGACCAGTCCACTATGAACTCTGAAGTCTAAACACATATGACCAAATTTTATGGTGCAAAAACTCCATGGGCTTTTTAGTAAAATAGATGGTATCGTCCATAAAGCCAGTTGAATTTAGAAAATAAGAAAATGCCTAATCAAGAATTTATTTTAAAAGACCAAGCATTTGCAACTACATGATTAGTTTAAGATCGAAATTTATATGAATAGTTGCTATGCCACCTCCAAGCTAGAGACAAACTGCATCAGGTACAGGCATTCAAGAGAAAACAAGCCAATACGGCACGAACTAGGCCAACATAAACAATTTAAAAACTCAAATAATGTAACATAAAAAAGAGTGATGCAGATAATATGCCAATTTTTACCTCAACAGCTGTCGTTTGAAAAGATAGAATATCTTCTGCACGAGCATTTATAAAGCGCCACTGCAAATATCTATTGTACAATAGACGCAGCTGATGGATATTTTCAATTTGGCTGGCATTCTTCTTTCCTTTCTTCGCATCAACCATATAGTTAATAATAGGAGATGTAACGCCTGTTGGAATAGTTCCAGCACTTTGTGACCGACAGGGTGTTGAAGGCCTTGTTCGAGATGGGCTCTGAAAAGATCTGGAAGTAGAGGATGCAGCTGATAACACCTTGCTTGGTGATGATGGTCGATTTAGAACTGGAACAGGAAACGTAACAGTCCTGGCTGGCCGGCTCACAGATTTAGATCTCTCTGTTATCTGTGTATTAATATTACTACCAGAATCTACATTATCATCTCTTCTGCTTGCCTGAATAGCCAACCTCCTTGCCACTTCATCCAATGATTGATTGGACCCTCTGACTTTACCTTCACGAGCAGGCATCCTCCTTGGTGAAAGTCCTCTTGAGGTATTTGACAAATTGGCTGGTTTACTAGCTTTGTCAGAGAGGTCAATGCTTCTTGACGTGAGATTGGTAGGCACCTGCCCACCTGTCATGGCTGGCCAACGGTGTCGCTCAGTTACCCTCCTTGGGGGCTCCTCTGAAGGTTGATCATTCTCACAATGTTCACCAATGTTCTTCCTTCTGAAAGGACTTTTCTTCCTCTCAGTTAAAACACTAACCTCTCCCTTAATGCAATCCAGAGATGAACCAGAGACTACCTTATCCTTTTTATCAGCAGATGCAGCCGCAGATTCTGACTGGAAGGAAGAAGACAGGTTCCGCATTGCTGGCCACAAACCATCAGCCCTTGTGCTTGCTATGCGCTTAGAGCTCTTAGGTAGCTCTGTGAAGGTATTACGAACTGGTGTAACAGGCCTTGATGTAGGAGTTGAGGGTCTTGACACCCTAGACGAAGGAGTTGAAGGTGTTGAGGGTCTTCTTCTATCAGCTGACTGTGCTCTTTTGGGTGCTGCTGTGCCATCAGTTGCAGATGTCCGACCAATGCTTGGGGACGTACATCGTCTTGTCTTAGTGGTGGCAGCCAGACCATTCTTGTACCTAGATGCAACATCTCTCCCATGGAAAGCATTGTGCTTCTCAGATGGAACTAGCGGTGGTCTTAGTGTCTCATCAACAAGAGCAGCCTTCCTTACATTGCTCTTAAGGGCATCCATGAAGAAAAAATGAGTTCCAGAACAAACCACATCAACGTGGATCACTTGAAAAGTAACTCTCTGCAGCAACACAAATCTACCTGAAGGCCCATAAACAGACATCAAATAAACAGAGTAAGCCTATTGACAATAAGAATTAATCTATTTCAACTTCACAAAGCAACAAACACTTTCTACACTTATGAAAACCAAGAAACGACACCAATTTAACATTTAAACATCGAACAAGGTCATCAAGAACTGTAGGTAACTGAACTGCGTAAGTGATGATGGTATGCCTGCTTGAGCACCAAGACTAAGCTTGAACAGCTACAGTTGTTTCCTCAATCCCTCTCATTTACATATGGGGATGCGGAGGGGTTGGGACTGGAAGGAAGGGAAGGTATTTTCTAGATACTCGGAAGCAAGGAAAGAAGTCGGCATTGGCATGTATAAATACATTGTACATCCACTCCAAAACATACAGAAGAAAGATTTAGGGGGCAAATGACAGCTGCTACATGGGATCATGCATGATTCAAGCAGGGACAAAAAAAAAAACAAATTATTCGCAGATTCATGATTTTGGAACAGACAGGACAATCCACATGCATGCGAGACGAATCTCTTGCTAAATGATTTCTCACCAGAAGCAGCATGGGAAACAGATACCTTTTTTAATGCTTGCCACTTATGAGCAATGCACATCAGCACATGCATCAAGGATCTGCTCGCCCCGATACAGACAAGGGACAAATATAACAGTGGACACAGCACCAAATAAATTGCCAGACCTCACTTGAAGCTGCCGGGAATTTTCATCGGAAACACCGATTAACTAAGTGAAGTTCGGTGCGCTCAAGGTGATGGCATATGCTGCTTTTGCTGGGTAAGTAAGATAGTCATTCATCGGCAAATTCAGACAGCAACATCGCAGTAGCACACATCGCAAGGAGAGAGTTGTTTAATTTGGCATTAAGGATTTACTGCAGGGGTTATGTAAGGTCACTTAATTCTATTTGTATTGCAACTACTAAGCATCTGGTCTTAAAAATGCACTGCACAGTAATTAAGCGTCCAAAGTAACAGCGTGGAGTAAAACCAAAACTGCAATGGGTGAAATTATATACCCAAGCAAGAGCACCATTACAAGTATACAACGGAATCGCGAATTTCTCAATAGTCACGAGCAACACCAAGAAACCTCCTACGCGCCGAGGAATCCAAATCGCGCGTCGGAATGATTCGAGAGCAGCGGAGAACCCGAGATAAGCCAACCGGATTCACCCAGGCGTGCTCCGTACAAATCGGAGCACAGCGCATCAAAAGTTCTAACCCATTCTAAAATCACCCGAGAGTCTCGAGCTCGCCGTCAGCAGCAAACCCAGCCCCCTAGCTGTATCGATCACAACGATTAGGGTCGCCCTTATCCTACGCTCGCGCGGGCTTGCGTATCCTGCTCCCGCAGCTAAACCCGAAATCGATAGGCGCTAAGCAACCAAAAGAGAAAACAGAGCTTGAACCCTAGCTCCGAAACCGACCAAGCAAGCGCTAGAAACCTCCTCACCTCGAGAGCGCCCAGCGGCGACCGCGCGGAGACCTCGAGCCCCAGCCGCGGCGACGCCCTTAGACACGCCGCCGCCTCCTCTTCTTCCCAGCTCGCGGCGCCGCCGGGCAGTGGGATCACCACTCACCAGAATCGCGCAGCTTTGCTGCCGCTTCAGCGCGGGTTTATCTTTCTCTCTCCTCCGCACGAGTTTGGCAGCGAAGGAAGGGCGCGGCGTGGGGGGTGGAGGAGAATGACGGTTGCCGCGGCGGAAGGGAAGAAGAATTAAGGCGGGTCGCCGAGTTAAGGAAGACCAAACGGCTCCCTAATTGCGCCCGTTTTGTTGTTAAGCTACCGCCTCATTTTGGTACGTGTACCCCGCGCGTGTACCCGCAGCATGACTTGGACGTGGAGGAGGAATTGATTGTGTGAATTTTCTTGAAATTTTGGCATAGCTCAAATCCACATATGACAGCTAACAATAAGTGTTTAACTTCCACATTGTATAAATGTAAGAAAAAGTTAGTTTATTATAGTATAATATTATATGTTCAATCAACTTTCGCAATAACTAAAATCAACATGTGGTAATTTTAGATGATTTTTATGTGCGTGCGGAGTTTGAAGTAAGTGTGTGTGTGTGTGAGGGGGGGGGGGCATGAGTTCCTTACTTAACTTCACGCCATAGCGGGCCTATGACATTGAGAAGAGAAGACAGAAGATGATAAACCTTCAAAAGAAAGAGCAAATATGTGGAATAATATACGGTTTTGTGGAATAATATGTCAAATAGAAGAGAAGGTTTGAAACATTTTAGAAGAGAAGGCTTGATGAATCGGACGTCCCACAAAAGTTTATGCTACAAGCACTTCTTTTACATACATGAATTTTCATTGTACACTTTAACAGATATGCCCCTCCTTCCGGACCTATGTGTAATAAAATGTCCTCCACGCATATTGCAGTCATTTAGAAGTTATGACAGACAATATATCAGATATTTCTTCGAGAAAACCTCACAGTTACCCATCAAAATCAAAACCAAAATGAATCCAGCCGATACTCTCGATCTCAGGGTTTTCGACCAACAAAAATGCATGGCAACATGCAACTACTGAACGGATATTATATGTATAGTTTGGTTAGCGCCTTAAGTCATGAGGCCTTGTATCTCTTACTCGTATCTCTTTTCACAATTGAAAGGTTAAATCCAAGGGTTTGTCTGTGCTAGTTATCAGATGCGGATGAGGTTAAAAATGCAACAAATCGCTTATTTTGAGTGGACCTATAGTCACATGATTCGGCCATTAGTTTGTGGTTTTTTGCTGGTTCAGATGGACAATAGTTGCTGCTGGAGGTTAGAAACATATGGGACACTCACTCATCTTCTGATGCAGAAGCAAAGGGACAGGAATTAAAAGAGAGCAAAATGAGCTCTCGGGTTATCTGTCTCCTACTCTCCTCTCCTTGGACTGAAAAGTTGCACAAGCCCTGGTCAAATCCGGCGATAGCCCGGCCGGTAGGCTGCATCAGTTGACCTAATCTCTTGGTGCACGCATGTTTCCAGTACTTTAATTGACTGCGTCATCATCAATCTTGATTATTTGATAGATTAGGCAGCAGGAGCAGGAACGTAGCGATGATCCTGACAACAAAAGCCAGATTCCAACTCTCATTTGCACATTCGTTGGCGAACTACGAAAACAGCACAATCCAACAACATAAATGTTGTACCGGAAACGGCTGCCCTCGCGCGAGCCACGTCGCCTAATTTCTTGCGCCGTCCGTTCCTTGGCATCCAGCCGTTACACAGCCAACATGTGGCAGGTTTTCTTTTTCGGTCAAGCACCTAAGTTTTGAGGAGGATCGCGGTGTGTAACGAAAACAGTTCGTTCTACAGTAACCACGTTGTTTTTATATGCATTCCAGCCCCTGTGCTTCATGGTATTCAATATGCAGAAGAGGAAATGTAAAATGCCATTCAACACCCGCCGTCTTTTACGACTGCTTTCTGCGCCCGCGTGGAAAAGTGAGGCGTCCGCCGCGTCCCTTCCTTTGACTACCGGCTCGTACGTCCACACTTCTGTCGCCGGTCTCTAAAGCCGGCTTCCTCCCTATCTCTCCCATCCCGCTTCTCGTCGTCGTCGTCGTCGCTGCTGGACGCCCGCCCGCTCGCCGGAGTCGCGGTCCCTCGAGTGGGTCTCGCAGCTGTCTCATGCTGCGCGCGGGCCTCGCCATGGAGCTCCCTGGCCGCGAGTGTGCGGAAGAAGGCGCGAGGTGGCCATTCACAGGGAAGAAGCGGCGCAACGCTCCCTCCGGCGTGGTGGTCACTTCTTGGCTGCGAATGGGTTCCTCGCCGACCAGCGGGTGGTTGTGCTCAAGCCGGTAGCACTAACGGGGAGGCGGCGGTGTCCGGGGAGGAGGCGGCTGTGGCGGAGGCGCTCGCGACGGTGTCGTCGTTCCAGGCGGCGTACCTGCACCTCCAGGCCGCGCACGCGCCATTCCTTTCCGAGGCGCGCAACTCCGAGGAGAACATCCACGCCCCCGCGGGGCTCGACGGCATCGTCTTCTTCCGCATCTTCATCTTCAGGTTGGGGACCCCTTTCCCCGCCGGCGCTATATTGGGTTCCTTTCTTTGCTCATGGAGTGTGCTCCTGGGGTCCGTGTTTGTGTGCAGCATCAGGGTCTTCACGACGGCCGTATGATGGAGACAGAGTGACGCCCATGCTGCCCAGGATTTCGCTGAACCTGCTCAAGATAGCGGCGTGGTGGCCACTTCTTGGTCGCGGCGCAGGAGAGGAGGGGATGATGAGGAAGAGGAGCGTCGGGAGGAGGGGAGGGCCTAGACGGAACAGATCCGGCCGTGACCCGGCGGGCGCGCCTGTTCGCCACCACTCCGGCGGCCGGAGCGGGGCGGGAAAGCCTCCTGTTTACGGCGTCTACAGGATTATCCCTCCCGACGCCGGTCTCCCAAAGCCGCCCCTTCCTCCCCAGCTCTCTCTCCCGGTCTCCGCTGTTCGACTGCCTCGCCGTCGCGCTACTACTTGCTGCTGGACTGCCTCGCCGTCACGCTACTTCTTGCTGCTGGACTGCCTCGCCGTCACGCTACTTCTTGCTGCTGGACTGCCTCACCATCGCATCTCCGCCACCCGCATCCCCGCCGCTCTCCACGACGGGCTCTGCGCCATCAACGGCCTGCACGCCACCGCCTGGCACCCGCAGCCTCTACCACGCCATCAACGCCCTGTGCCGCACTGCCGTCGCCCTCGAGAAGGACAACCGCGCCCTCGCCGACGCCAGGTTGGACCCGGCGTCTCCCCGACCTCGCCACGCGCGCCCCTGCCGGCGCCCATGTCCAAGGCGGCCGAGTTCGTGGTCTCCAAGGTGGACGACCTGATGAACTGGGCGCGCCGGGGCTCGATCTGGCCCATGACCTTCGGGCTCGCCTGCTGCGCCGTCGAGATGATGCATGCCGGCGCGTCTCGATACGACTTCGACCGCTTCGGCGTCATCTTCCACCCTCGCCACGCCAGTCCGACTGCATGATCGTCGCCGGCACACTCACCAACAAAGATGGCGCCCACCCTCAGCAAGTCAGTAAAATCTTCCTCGTCTTGATAGTTCAGACCGATTTAAGATTTCGATTTGGGTGGGTAGGGAGTATGGAGCAATGGGTTTCCATTTCTCCACCGAAGCAATAGGATTCCCTAGAAGAAACTTTTGGTGAATATTGGTCGGTCATTAATCCTGTAGGAACCTGCTTGTGCCCACATCATTAGGAAGGAGCGTTTCTCAGTATGTAGTGATTGAGATGTCGATACTGTTGCGGAATAGGTGTAGTAATTTTAATTTGGAAACAAGACTAGGTAAGGTCTGCAGGCCTTTGAGAAAATGATTAGCTGCAAGCTCTCAGCATAATTGATCAAATTTCATTGTGCCGATACCCACCACTTTGTTCATATTTCCTTACTTTGGAACTATCATTATTTTGACCACGGTTTGCATATCGTGCAAATGAGGTAAGTTTATACTGATAGAAATTTGCATATATCCCGCCTTTTTTAGATGAGTAGTGGTACAGCTGTTCCTTCCTTTTTGCTGGACATATCAAACTCTATTTCTGTATTCATATGTATAATTTTTCGTAGTACAAATTAGGGACTGTAGATGTTGTAACATTGGAGGGCTCCATCGATTCAAGCATCATTTGTATTTATTTATCTATTAGATTTATACCTGCATGGCTTCATTACATTCCTGTACCTCAAACCTTAATATTTGGTATCGAGCTCAGAATTTTTTAGGATCACACCAATATAATAATACTCTATAACCAAGCACTTTTACAGTACCAATCATTTGACAAACCGAATATAGTTCAGCTTTAAAAGTAATAGTGAACAATGCAATGTTGGATATCACATGCACTGTGTATTGGCTTTCTGTGGTAGAAGAACAAGTACGCATGCCTGAGTGGTTGACTGCTTGGCATCTGCATGGATTTATGCCTACCCAATATACTAGCTATTAAATTATTTTTAACTGTTATGCACATCTATTAGTATATGCTCTTTGTTATATCTATTGTCTAACAAAAATGGAATCATACTATCCATTACCTATTAAACCATATATGACTTGGTTATGCGCTTACTCTAAAATATTGTTTTGTATATGCAGGTGCAAACATTATTGGATCATTCATGTGCTTGAATACCATTGATTTTGCCCAGGTGAGTTCCCATAACGCTATACTGAATAATAGTTGTTTTATCGGATGACAACCGAATGCTAACTATCTTGGAAAAAAGTCCTAAGTGGATAGATGACCTTTTTGTGTCCTGTCTGTATATTTTTTCATGATGTTCTGATATATGATAGATAGCAGAAATCTTAAATATACTAGGTTTTTCCTTTGTGCAAAAAGAATGTCATATATTCTACTTAAGTTCTAAATTTATGAAAGAGAAGAACATCAATGTTCAGTTCTAAATTTATGAAAGAGAAAAACATCAATGTTCAGTTCTAAATTTATGAAAGAGAAAAACATCAATGTTCAGTTCTAAATTTGTGGCATAGCATCTCTGCTTCCTACAGAGGTGAAATCGACTAAATTACATTGTTCATTGATCTTACCAGACACCTATAGGCCTGATGCTAATGTTCATTTTTCTCTTATTTTTCAAATTATAATCATTTCAGATATTGCCATGTTTCTGTGCTAACAGAATTAGTAAGAAAAAGAAACTACTGGTCAGAAAGAGGTTGAACAAAACCCATGCAGTTCTGTTTTTTCTGTAGCATAGTGTCTTTTAATGGATAAAATGAAAATGGATAGCAAGCTGTGCATGATACCCGCATCATGTCTTCTGCAGGATGCCTTTGATCATTAACATTTTATTTTTGAAGTGAATCTTTGATCAGTGTATTTGTTTACTTTTCGGTTCCTGTTTTCCGGTTTCCAGGACCAGCAGACTACATCTTAAATTTGATGCATAGGAGTCTAATTATTTATTTTTATAGTATGTGATTATCAATATTGTTCAGCCATGACTATTGCATTGAATTGAATTTGATTGTGAAGAAGAGAAATTCTTATTCCCTTGTCTGTTGACTGATTCACTTTGACGGTATCTTCCATTGGACATTCAACATGCCATGTTACTTGTTGGACTTTTGGGTCTGCTGTTCTTGTATGACTCTGTTGCCCATTTGGTTGACAAGGTGCACCAGCATGTGCTGCTGTCACTACCTCCTTGTGTTCCATGCTTGCCAGACTGCTTGCATACTTTTTGTCATGTACTGTGACCTGTGAGCTTGCCTTCAAACATATCATCGACTGCTTTTTATCTTGGCAGTAGAAGGCATTGCAACATCATTTTCATAACTAATATGATACAAAATGTAGTTCTTGATAATTAATTTTTAGTTGATATTACTGACACAACAGTCAGATTGCTTGCTCTCCGGTTACAGTTCTGCACACATTTCTCTTTATGATTTCATAATCTTAACATTCATATAGCAACATTTATAGCTTTGCTCTCTCTCTTATCAAGACCTACCTAGAGTTATATGCTGATTTACTGGGAATCAAATGTCAAACAAATATTTGTGTTGGGTTCGCTTAATTCCCTGAACCATTATTTCTGTTTATTTGCTGCTGTTGCATGAATAGGTTGGCGAGGCAAAGGATATATTATTCTGAAATATGACCCAGTCATGACTAGGAGCTATAGTGTAGTGTTACTAAACATGATCTATGCGCTAACATTGTAATGTCTTTTTTACAGCGCATAATATTAAAATGGACTACTTTTGTTTTGAAGCCTCTCATGCTGAATACAGTTGTAGAATTTGGTCTAATCTGAACCAGACAGAGAAGTTTCCAACCAATATTTTGTTTGCAGTTCATGGTTTTGGTGAACACCATGGTGCTCAAGCTCGTCTAAGATATTTCTGTTCATCATTTTATTCAGCCCATAGTGAAATCTTAGCCTCCAGTTCCTTCCCGGCCTTGTCATAAAATTTTATAACAGCACCAAAGTTAAAGATTCTATTTTTTTTTCTCCTCGCAACAACAGAAGATTGTGATAATGTGCAATGTGTCCCATGTACCAATAAATTGCCTGGCAAATTTAACCCATTAGTTTTATACATGGATTTAAGGGGTACAACTATTTGGTCGTTGCTTTATGGCTCTGAGGTTACAACATCATCAAACATGCATTCATGAATCTCTCTGCTCGAATGAAAGTGCCTGGGTAATTCCTGTATGATGTAATCATATTGTCATATATCTAGCTATTCTCTTTGTAATGTGATATATGATGTAATCTTTTTTTTTTTTTTCTTTTTCTTGAGGATACATGGTGTATATGAATGCTGAGAGAGTGTCCGTGTTGTGATTATTTCTTTTTTCTTTCTAAACTACAGGCGCTTCTCTTCCTTTATAGACTACTGACAGTATCCATTAATGAAAAGGTAGCTTTATTTGATCCAAATTGTGATGTTGCCTTCTGCTGCCTTCCGTGTGAATGATTCTTTTACCATATCATTGATTGCATAAACATGGAATTTGCCATTAACAAGTAACAACACACTAAATCTTAGAAGGGCGCGCCAAGGGCGCGCCACAGCTACTAGTCATATAGAGTAACACTTTCTTTCAGAGCCGTTCTGCAGCAAAAGCTAGAACGACGTACGCAGTCGAGAAGAAGACCAATCCGTGTGGAAACTGAAAGTCTGAAACTGACGAGGTCCGCGTACGCTTTCAGGTAATCCGCGCGCTCGTGCGGTACCATTCATACATACACTCAACTACCACATTCAAAAGACCAAATTCATCGCGCATGCCGCGATTCAAAGGTGTGTTCGTTGCATAGGGTCTAAACTTTAGAGGGTTTTTACAACGAATATTGTGATTACAAATAAAGTTTAATTACAAAACTAATTTCAGGACTCCGCTCGAATTCGCGAGACGAATCTAATGAGAGTAATTAAGCAGTGATTAGACGATGGTTACTGTAGCATCACTGTAGTGAAACTTAGATTAATTAGGCTCATTAAATTCGTCTCGCGATTTAGAGGGGAGGTCGTGACATAGGTTTTGTCATTAAATAAATAAAAATATTTTTAAATAGTAAGATTCTCTTTGATGTGACCGGTCTAAACTTTAGAGTGAGGTGCAACGAACGCACCCTCATTCATCACGAGGGTGCGGGGGAGCGGGACAGACAGCGAGTTCGCGCGCGCGGTCCGACCCGCTCCCTCTCCCGCCATGACATGAGACGGCGACGTGGCCCGCATCCGCAACCGAAGCGGTTAGTTGCCAGGAGGCGGGAGGGAGGGACCAAGCAGAGCTCCGTTCGAGGCGTCCACGTCGGTGGCTGGCGCCCGCGCGAGCGCCAACGGCCACGTTGCCCTGCCCGGCCGGGCCGGGCCCCAACACGTACGTACGGCAGCCACACCGATTCGAGCTCCCGCGCGGTCCCGCCACTTGCCGGCCGCTCCCGCGTCGCTCCAGGGCCCGTGGCCCCCGGGAGTGGGGCGCGCACATGCCCGTAGCGATCGGCGCACGTTCTCGCGCGGCTCGCGGTCGCGTCGCGGCCACCCGACGGCTCCCGCCGCGCGCGCACGAGGAGGCGCCCGTGGCGGAAGCAGCCCGGATGCGGACAGGTGCCCTGCGCAGCGCGGCAGGGGCGAGCTGAGAGGTGCGTTCGATCGGGCAACGCGATCCCTGCATGTGGCCTGTGGTGCGGACTGACATGGCGACACCTGCTGGGTAATGCGTTCTTGATCAAGTGGAGGCTCCTGAGGCACCAAGCAGCCGCGCAAATTGCCCATGCGGCACTGCTAGTGGGCACTGGTGGCCGGCCGCTTGTGCAGTTGAGGATCGCGAAAGGGAAGGCACGCACCACGCTGCAGCATCGCCGAGATCTGTCGAGAATCGGAGAGGATCTCCACACGTACCGCGTCCACGATCCACGCATCCGGCATCCAGTCGGGGCTGTTCCTTACCGAAGCAGTTCGAACGCTACTGTTTTCTTTTCTTTGGGACGACGAAAATGCCGGAGTTTAGTACTCCTAGTGCTTTTAGTTCACCATATAAAAGGGGAAAAAAAGGAACTCCTAGTGCGGCAGTACCGTACGTACGCCATGATGGATGGCCGGAGAAATGGATTAGGCCGGGAGCCCCGTGCACAACACCATGATTACGTGCTCGATCACACAGTTGATGACGATGCAGCTATGCTTTTCTAGTGAGGAAAACCGTACCGCAGCACAGTAAACAATCGAGCGGAGACGGCAAGCAATCATCATCCGCGCCGCGCCCGATCGATCGATTGCACAACGTGCCAGCCTGTTTATGCGTGCGGCCGCCGGCCGGCACGCCAATCATCATCGTACTGGCACTCACACACAGTACGTACTCCATAGTACTCTACTTCTTTCTTTTATCTCCTTCCTTTGCCCCTGCAGTCGTGCTAGTGAGCTGAAGGCTCAAATCGTGAAGCTGTGATGCGCATTGGCCGGGTGATACTGGCACGAATATGTCAATGTGGCAAGCAGTAGGATATGCATAGTCACTTGTCAACCGTGGGGAATGCATAATCAAACGCATCTGGTGCTCTTGCACCGCTAGATAAGCCTTATTACTTGGACCCTGCCAATGTACCAGCATTGACCTTGCTTTTCAACAGAGACGGCCCGGTCGTCGTACCAGTTCGAGGCATCCAGCTTTCGGATGATAAGCACATTGACTGAATTTACAATATATTTCGTTTCCAAGGGATTACTTACTTTTTTGTGTGGAAGGGATCGATTACGTACTAGCATAGTATATGTCATGCAGGTGATAAAAAGACGCGACATTTGGGGAATCGATCGCTGTTGGACACGTTGTGTTAGCTAAATGCTCTGTTGTGAGCTGAATGCTTTGCCACAACGTGACAACGATAAAGGTATGGAATGAATGAGGGGACAGAGGAAAAACCATACGAACCATATGATCATTGACGTTGAAATGAAAAAGGTTCTCCAAAGGAGGAGGGAAGAGATACATTGATTGATCAAAGCATCCCGTTTTTTGCTATTACACACCTTTGGTATGTTGATGTCCTGTTTGGCTTACGGGG